>MDKI01080360.1:0-22898 GCA_005239505.1 Nicotiana paniculata
ATACCGAAATACCGAACCGAAATTCTTAAATACCGAACTGAAGTACCGAATGCCCACCCCTACCCGACGGTCATCTGGGCCGATGTCCACAACACGTATCAATAAAATATTAGAATCGAGGACGACCAACTTGGGGCCCCTTCGGTGTTCGATATCCCAGCAGAACTAATGACAAATCTAAGAGAATCGTCGATCAGGAGTCAAGGCCGGTCCGAGATTGATACCAGCCATATGGGGCGGATCAAAGGGGAAATGGATACGGGCGTCACCCGACAAGGAACAACAAGAGAAATGATCAAGGACCAGGTAGCCAGGGCCTGATGAGCAAGAGCGGGTTTGACAGGTCGCTCGGGAGTAGGGAAGCACCGATATTATCGGAGTATAATTTCAACGTAGATGCTGCAAGTATAGTGTCGACCATAAGACATATCAAGAAACCAAGTGGCCAAGACTACTGCAGTTCGATTCCGCCCGGAGAGATCATAGCTTGGTTTGTAAATACCACGGTACTCATGGTCATAGGATCGAAGATTGTCAACAGTTAAGAGAAGAAGTAGCTCAATTTTTCAACAATGAACACCTTCAGGAATTCCTAAGCGAGCGAGCCAAAAACCACTTCAGAACTAGGGGCACCAACAAACAGGTCGAACAAGAGGAGACCCAACACGTAATCAACATGATTGGGAGTGGATGTCCCCCAAGAGCTAATGATAAAACGCACCAAAGTTTTCTATCACAAGGGAAAAATGCACCCGGGATTACGTCCCGAAATGAGCCATCTCGTTCAGTGACGGAGAGCTGAGGGCATCGTCCAGCCTCAAAATGATGCAATGGTAATAACCGTACTTATCAATAAATCTCGGGTGAAACATGTGTTGATTGATCCAGGTAGCTTGGTCAGAATCATCCGATTGAGTGTCATAGAACAACTAGGATGGCAGGACCAAATCATATCGGCGGTCCAAGTATTGAATGGATTCAACATGGCGTGCGAGACCACGAAGGGTGAGATAAATTTACCAGTAAACACTTCCGAGACCACCCAAGAAACAAAGTTTTACGTGATCAAAGGGGATATGAGGTACAACGCCTTATTCGAAAGGCCATGGGTTCACAACATGAGAGCAGTGCCTTCGACCTTATATTAGGCGCTGAAATTTCCCACTCAAGAGGAGTTAAAGCAGTCTACGGGGAACAATTGGCCGTAAAAGAAATGTTCGCTGTCGATGAAGTAATATCGATACCCGCAGTTTTAACATAAAAAAGCAAGGAACCAACCAAGAAAAAAGAAACTAAATTCAAATCAATGATACTTTCTTCAACCGAGCCAAAAAAATAGAAGGAGCATGGAGCGGACGATGAGGATGATTATGGCGTCTCAAGATATTTTATAGTGCCCGATGACACTGACGCCACCAAATCGACGATCGAGGAGTTGGAGCAGGTTGAATTGATCGAGGACATATCGAATCGAAAGGTATACATGTGCACGATATTAACCCCCGAGCTCAGGAAATTTTTTTATTGATTTTCTTAAAGCTAATGCCGATTGTTTCATTTGGTCCCATCTAGACATGACAGGGATCCCACTGAAGGTAACAACTTACAAATTGAGCTTGCATCCAAAGTTCCATCCGATTAAGAAGAAGAGGAGGCCACAGTCCGAGATCAAACATGCATTCATCAAAGGATGAGGTATCTAAACTTATGAAAATAGGTTGCATCTGAGAAGTTAAATACCCGGATTGGTTAGATAACGTAGTAGTCGTGCCCAACGAAGGACATAAACTTAGGATGTGTGTAGATTATAAGGACCTAAACAAGGCGTGTCTGTAGGAATCTTTCCCTTTGCCAAACATCGACCAAATGATCGACGCAACGACCGAACAAAAGATACTGATTTTTCTCGATGCTTATTCCGGGTACAAGCAAATTCGGATGGACCTGGGCGATCAAGAAAAGACTTCTTTCATAACCAAATTCAGCACCTATTGTTATAACATAATGCCGTTCGGACTAAAGAACATCAGTGCCACATACCAACACCTAGTTAACAGGATGTTTAAAGAACAAATATGGAAATTAATGGAAGTTTATATTGATGATATGTTGGTTTAGTCCATGCGAGCAGAGAACTATTTGAAACATTTGCGGGGAACCTTCGACATATTGAGGAAGTACAACATGAAGCTAAAACCGGGGAAATGTGCATTTGGGGTCAGCTCAGTCAAGTTCCTCGGGTTCATGGTATCTAACCGAGGAATGGAGATCAACCCGGACAAGATAGAGGCCATAGAAGACATCATCATAGTCGACAACGTTAAGGCACTACAAAGACTGATCGGGTGGATAGCCGCGTAAGGCTGGTTCATTTTGAGATCGTTGAATAAGAGCCATCCGTTTTTCTCACTATTGAAAAAGAAGAATAACTTCTCTTGGAATCCGGAATTCTAGAAAGCTTTAGAAGAACTCAAGCGATACCTATCGAGCCCCTCCTTGTTGCACACTCTCAAGGCGGACGAACAATTCTACCTCTACATGGCAATTTCCGAGGTGGCAGTAAGTGGTGTCCTGGTCGGGGAAGAAGAAGCTACAAAATTTCCTAATTATTATGTTAGTATAACCCTAGGCGATGCCAAAACGAGGTATCTTCACTTATAAAAATTAGCGCTCGCCTAATTAAGCACTTTTAGGATATTAAAATCGTACTTTCAATGCCACCCCATATGTGTCGTGACGTCTTACCCGCTGAGGAATGTCATGCACAAGCCCGAGCTCTCGGGCCGGTTGGAAAAATGGGCCATAGAAATTAGCGGGTACGATATCGAGTACAAACCCTGGACCGCCATAAAATCTCAGATTTTGGCAAACTTTGTGGCCGACTTTACGCCGGCCTTGGTACACGAGGTCGAGAAGGAATTACTGTCACCTCGAGGATTATCTTGGGGATATGAACCCTATTCACGGACGGTGCCTCCAATGCGAAGTGGTCCGAGATCGGTATCGTATCGAAACCACCTAGGGGTAGCGTAATTAGACAGTCTATTAGAACTGTAAAATTGACTAACAAAGAGGCCGAGTGTGAAGCTATGATTGTAGGTTGAGAACTGGCTAAGAGCCTTGGGACCGAAGTGATCGAGGCTAAATGTGACTCCCTCCTTGTCGTAAATCAAGTCAACGAGACGTCCGAAGTAAAAAAGGAACAGATGCGGAGGTTCTTGGATAAGTTGCAGGTGACCTTACATTAATTCAAGGAATGGACTCTACAGAACATACCTCGAGATCAAAATAGTGAGGCCGGTGCACTGGCCCACTTGGGGTCATCTGTCGACTCCGATCAATTTGACTTAGGGGCATTGGTTTAACTGATGAACTCAGTGGTAGAAGAAGGTCACGCCGAGGCAAACTCGACAAACTTGACTTGGGATTGGAGAAACAAATATATAGACTACCTGAAGACAGGAAAATTTCAATCAAATCCCAAGGAGTCGAGATCCATGCACACCTAAGCTGCCAGGTTCATCTTGGTCGAAGGGAAACTGCTCAAGAGATCCTTTTTAGGCCCACTTTCTAGGTGCTTGGGTTCAGGGGAGATTGACTACGCTATTAGAGAGGTCCACGAGGGCATTTGTGGGAACCACCGGGAGAAGAATCCCTGGTTCAAGAATTAATCAGAGCTGATTAGTACTGGAACGAGATGGAAAAAGATCTGAAAGACTTCGTACAAAAATTAGATGAGTTCCACAGACACGCCCCGATGATTTATCAACCGGGAGAGATTCTTCACCCGGTCCTATCACTATGACTGTTTATGAAATTGGGGATGGACATCGTCATGCCATGGGCACCCGGCAACGCCCAATACATACTACTCATGACCGATTATTTCTTCAAGTGGGTCGAAGGTCAAGCATTCGAGAAGGTTCGAGAGAAAGAGGTCATCGACTTTATCTGAGACCACATAATATATCGATTCGCGATATGGCCGAGATCATTTGTGACAACGGAAAGCAGTTTGCTGGCAGCAAGGTAAGTAAGTTTCTCAAAGACAACAAAATAAAAAAGTCATTATTAACACCTTACCACCCTAGTGGGAACGGACAAACGGAGTCAACAAACAATACTATACTCCAAAATTTGAAACGAGATTGACTGATTCAAAGGGAAAGCGGAAAGAAATCTTGCCCGAAATTCTGTGGGCATACCGAACGACCTCGAAGTCAAGTGCCGATGCGAACCCATTATTTCTAGTCTACGGTGTGGAAGCCCTAATCCCGATCAAGGTGGGGGAATAAATCCTGAAGTTACAGTATGCTACCGAGATGTCAAACAACGAGGCCATGACCACAAGTTTGGATTTATTGGACGAAAGGCGAGAAGCCGCACTGGTCTAGTTTTCTACCCAAAAGCAGCGAGCGGGGAGATACTACAGCCGAAGAGCTAACCTTTGACATTTTCAAGTTGGGGACTTGGTGTTAAGGAAAGTAGAGTTACACACCAAGAACCCAAACGACGGGAAACTAGGGTCGAACTGGGAAGGTCCGTATAGAGTTGCCGGAATAACCGAGAAAGTTCGTATAAACTCGAGTCTGGAAATGGTGTACAACTACCGAGAAAATGAAACGTGACTCACTTAAAGTGGTACTATTGCTAAGTTACGAACACAATTCCCTTCAAAATTTGTTATGGCGTGGACTAACTTATCCAGGTACTCGACCGAGGGAAAATTTGACAATTAGGTCTAAAAGCACGTGTTGTACTCTTTTTCCCTTGAACCGGTTTTTCCTGAAGTGGATTTTACGGCAAAGTTTTTAACGAGGCAATGATAAAACGTTCTACCTTAGTTTCGAAGGCCGACTTAAAGCTGGAGTTGCTGATCACCGGTACTAGACCAAAAATATTCGAGCCCTCACAAGTTCGGTCGCAAATACAAGGGGCCATTACCCCCTAACTTAGAAGATGTTATTATTTGATGTTAAAAGCCAAGGCTTGAGGATTAGGATTCGTTTTAAGGGTCAAAAGATCAAACGA
Source organism: Nicotiana paniculata (assembly GCA_005239505.1). NCBI lineage: Eukaryota > Viridiplantae > Streptophyta > Magnoliopsida > Solanales > Solanaceae > Nicotiana > Nicotiana paniculata. Next base: position 5,032 of record MDKI01080360.1, read on the forward strand.
ACCATACCCATGTAGCTCATTCTTGCCATAGAAAAAAGCTTATGCGCCTCCGATTATGTATTCTACATGCAAAGCAATGAAAGAAATTTTCCCTCTATATTTTATCACTACTCATTTGCAACATCGATACATTCGTTGAATTTCTCAGAACAAATAGTGGATCCTAAATCCTAGATCCTACTGGTCACCCCAAGGTAGGGACTATCGTCCGATAAAATGATTGGACAACTCGGGCTATTGAATCTCGTAGGCACGGAGCCTATTAGGAAGGGTCCGTACATGATAGGATGCGCCTAGAGACGTCCAAGCATGTACTCAGAAAGTAAGGTCCTTACATATGATTAAAACCTAATTAAAAGGTTTCCCTTGGAAAAACACCATCGTGTATGGCTAAAAGATTCAAGTTTCTTAAAAGGCTTTGTTTTTTATCAAGTATTTTGAAGCCTAAGCAACTCAGAGTTATTATCAAAACTGAGCCCCTTTAGGGCTTCGGGGAACGAGTACTCTAGATTGTGTCCAATTTTATGCTAAGACATTAATGAAATCTTCAAATAATATGTGGAAAATAGATACTGGAAAATAAAATACACAGTATAGCCGAAGGGATATTGTATATATTCCAAAAATATTTACGAAGGCACGATAAAACTTCCCAAAATGAATAAAAGAAATGTACAAAACGAAAAATAGGCTAAGGCATCTCCGCCTAATCTTCACCGGAGCCCGACCCAACACTAGAACCCTCGGGCTTATATAGCTCTTTTGCCTCGGCCTCAAGCTCTTAGCCTCTTCAATCTGGGTCGACAGATCAATATCCCAGGCGTGAATCTCCTCGAGGGTCTCCTTCCGGGATAACCACTTTACGTACTCGATCTTTGTTATTAAGTGGGCCTCGGCTATTTCCACGTCGGTTTTTATCGGGCCAATATCTCCTCGACCTCGGAGGAATCGATCGAGGCTGCCTCTCACTTTGACTTCAGTGTGGTATACTCCCGGCTAAGATCGTCCCATTCAAAGACGGCTGAATCTAGTTGTGCTCGGAGGTCATCATTTAGCCGAAACCACTTTTCGGCCTTGTGCTTCATCACCTAGAGTTGGTCCTTGACCGATGACAACTACTCTTTGGTGGCATCCTTTTCTGAGGCTAGAAGGTCCATCCTGCTCCTCAGCGTCTCAGTCAAAGCTTTGAGCTCGTTTATCTCAGCCCGGAGCTGGTCAATTAGGTATATATTCTCTTGGACCTTGAGATTGCGTCATTAGCTACTACGCTTAATCTCTCCTTTCCAATCTCAAATATCCTTACCTTCTCGACCAGTTCAACATTGATCCACTCCCAATTCACACTCAACAATTAGTTGAAGAGGTCATTAGAAGAATAGTACCCAACTATGAGTCGGGGTCGATTTCCTCAGGGAGCTAAATGTGGGTGTTAGAGTGTACACTTGATGAGTGTAGAATAAATAGCATTCCAAAGAATATGGTTTTGCAAATTACTTCTATAAACTATACTAATAATTATTAACTAGAGAAATGAAACTATAGATTGATTAATTATTTTTGGTTGTTTTCACATAGGTAAAGGGCCTAGGGAAGTAACCTTCACCTAAGTGTTAGCCAAATGGGTTAAATACATTGACACTTGTTTTAGTGATCGGGGTGTATTATAGCTCTCAACTCTAAGTTACCCTCTCAATACCTCTCGTTCATAGAGTGATTTTTTTCCAATTTGGCTTTCTCAAGCCCAAACGGGTGTCAAACCAAATAGTTGATATGAGCTCAAGTTGGTTTTTCCCTATATCTATTTCTAAACCATTAATTAGGCTAGTCAAAATCTTAACTAACCCAATTTCTTGTTAACCAAGTTTACCTAGACTAGGTCCTTCTTTCTCAAGTAAGGACCAAGTCAAAAAGGCATGAATCAATGTTTGAAACCGTTAGTTCTAAAATTAAAGTATGAACAAGGCTAGATAACAACCACCCAATAATAAACAAGTATTTGATTACCCATAAGGTTTGCACACTTGGGTTGGGTCACAATCCTAGAAAATATCTAGCTACACGTAGTAGAAATGGAAGAAAATAAAGAAGAAACACTAACTAAAGGCATAATATAAAATTAAAATGATAAAATAATGTGTTTTTAACCCAACTTGGTCACAAATTACCAAAAGTGGTAAACTACAATGGCTACAGCTCAAAATACTACCAAACTTGACCTAAAAAGGTGATTCCCGTCTATTTATAGTGGCCCAAAATTTGCTGACATTAATGCCCTTCGGGAGATTCTGCGGCCATTCCATGTGCAGCACTTTTCTCGAGTCTGCAAGTTGTGGGATTGTCCAACCATACAATTTTATCTGCAACTGCACTTTAGCTTCTGCGGCCGCACAATTCCATGTGCGGTCCGCACTTCATGCAAGGCTTCAATCTTGGTCGTTCTAAACACTCTCTGAACTTTTTGAATTCTTGTAAGTGCGATCATGTTTTGCGGCCGCAAAAATTGTGTTCGGTCCGCACTTTTCTTCAATCAACTTTTGAGCTTCAACACCAGATCTGTGGCCGCAGAGAGATTCTACGATCCACACTTTCTTATGCGTGCCTCACTTTTGTCCTGCTGTGCTCCTTCTTGCGTTATGAGCCAGAACACTCATTTTTTAGTTAGATTTCTTCATTATAGTCCAGTTCTCCAAAATTCCTACAATTTGCACACTTTTATTAGTTTTGGGAATATAAATCAACACTTTCAAACTAAAACTAAAGTAAGAAGGTACTAATAAGTGGTTAAAATCCACACTTATCAACTCCCCCAAACTTAAGTATTTACTTGTCCTCAAGAAAATAGATTAGTCCCCACCTCCTCAGAGTGAAAAGTCATTTCAGAGAGTCAATGGTAAGTTATTCATACTCAGTTGGGACCAACAGTTACCCACACTATTCATGCATTATCAACAAGGTAACAAATCACATATTATGCACAATATGTATAAGGTGACATTTGAGCTTCAAGAATTGACGTTACTCATCAAGGACTCTTGTTCTATCATGTAGATCATGGTGGAATCCAAACTCTTCCTCCTCTACCTTCTATTTGCCAAGCTCACTAAGTTAGCACTCAATCTTTAGATAAATGAAAGGTTCACTCGTCTCTCACAAAATAAAGTTACAAGTATAGATTCAAGTACCATAGGCTTGCCTCTCATGTAGATCACCACTAACGTAAGCTCACTCGGTTGAAAATCAAGTAGGAATTCTTTTGGGTTTTAATGAAGGCTTTTGAATTGGGGTAGGATACCATATGGGTAAGTGGTTACACCTTTCCTTAAGCACTCCACATTTTCTTTTCTTGGCTCACATTTACCAACTCTTAGGAGCATTCTTTTTTTCTTGGGGGTTAGAGAGACTTAATATCATTCTTTCTTCTTCATTTCATTATTTTTCTCCTTTAATGCTCATGTTAGAGATAATTACCTCTTTTTGATTCCATCAGCATTTCCTTTTATTCTCTTTCTTGCATTTTCTTTTTGTTCTTTTTCTTTTCTTGCCTTCTCTTTCCATGGATATCATTTCTTTTCTCTTTTTGGTTCCTTGATACCTCTTTCAAAGTCCTCAACTCTCCCCCAAACTTATGTCTTAAGCCACTTATTTCACAAGGGTGTTAAGGAAGGTCCAAGTGCCGAGAGATGATCACCACAAAATGGATAAAAGCTTATATCATGGTTATCAAGTGAGAAAGGCCATAGGCTCAAAGGGGGTTGACTAGGGATAACAATATTGGCTGGCAATAGAAATCTCAAACGGACCAAGAAAAGCCTACAATCATTTCCCAAACCAAGCAAACTTCGACAATCGGGGAAAGTTCTAGACCATTCACATGGGTACTTGGATTAGCAATGAAATATCACCTCACCCCTCACCAACTTGACCGTAAAAGAAGATAGATTCGAGAGCCTACAACAACCACAATCAAGTTAAAGATCACGATGGTTCAATAAACCACTCGATGATTACCAAAGTCAACTCAAGAGTCTCAAAGTCACTAACTAGAGCTATTTTCTTTCAAAAATCTTGTTTCAAACCATAAGCACGTAGTTAAGTGTGTTTGTACCAAATGAAGCATGAAAAACTCTTTTTTTCTGAGAACGACTCATTCCCTTAATAAGGTTGTCACGCCATCCATCGTCGAGACGAGTCACCCGGTTCCCACAAAACCACATTTGGAAAGAACCGTGACATTAACAAAACCAAAGGCTTATTATCCATACTACTATGAAAAACATAAAAATAAGCTACTTAACATAAAAATAAGCTACTAGCAAAACAAAAACCAAAGTGGAAAACTAAAGAAGCTAATGAACAATAACTACTAAATATAGATAAACAAAAAATAAGAAAAGAAACATAATCATCCAATTATTACAGTCCGAATGTATCCGAATGTGTCAATAAAAAAAACTCCAACCCCCGAATAAAAGTAAGCATTGTCCCCAATGCTTAACAAAATAAGACCAAAAAGTGAGAGAGCGAAGAGAAATCCCTAAGCATCCTTGGACATCTCAGTGTCCCATCATCATCATCTCCCATTAGGTCAACCAACTGTATCTCATCATCATCATATCTGGGAGTGGCCGAAGTAGAAAATATCGCACATACTACCTCAGTAGTTTCGGGAGCAAGGTATGGCTCATTAGACTGGCCAGCTGGTGCAACCGGTGCAGATGGTGTAGATGGATCTGGGCGGACTGGTCTGGGTCAAGTAACATGTTAAATGGAAAATCCCCAGCCGTCGCAAGTTTGGTCACCTCATTCTTTAGTATATCAACTGGTCTCTTGCTTTCCTGGGACTTCCTCATCTTCTCACTTCCTCGGTCAAATCCTAAATAATCGACCAATTCTATACCAGAGTGTCCATGATCAACTTCTGGTTGTCCATAATCTTGCGCATCTTCTCATCAAAATCACTGGGGACCTGTAGTGCCTGTGTAGATGACTGTACTGAAACAGTAATAGATATCTCAGACAACTTTGAAGTAGCTGTCTGCATCCAGTTGTTGAGACTCGCCAATGTCTAGGAGACTCGCAAAGCAGATAATGAAGTTGTAGGCATGGGCACGACCTCATAGTTATAGCAGGGGTTGCCCTGAGGGCTGTGGTAGGACCTAAAGATGGTGGCAGAGGCATAACAGTAGCATTAGAAGAGGGCTCAACGGAGGTAGATGGAATGTTAGTTGTCTCAGAAACTACCATTGTCGGCTCATCAGAATGGTGTGTGGTGGTAGAAGACTGAGATCTCTTTGTTTGGTTAGTTGAATCCATCAATGAATACCAATCAAACGTCTTCTTCGGCTTCACCTTCGTATCATATGCTCTTGGCTCTACCTTTGCATCAGTAAGGTACTCTCTGATAGTGTTGGGATAAGGGTAAGTCGTGTTGGTCTGTTGCGTTACCAATGTAATGTTGGTTGACATCACGACACCCACATTAATTGGGTACCCGACCATGGTAGAATCCACTAGAACATTACATGGGATAGACAGATGGTTCTCCTTCTGGCATGGATCAAGTTTGCTACACACAAAAGTCTACCAACCCTTTGCCTCAAAGCTCAATATATTCTGTTGAATGGGAACCCTAGCAGTGATCCATGGTGGTGGTGGCCCCGGTGGTGCTAAGATCTCATCTAGCCATGATCAAACTTCTTCTTTCATAGAACACTTCTTTAGGTACTATTTTGGATCTAAGTCCTCAAACCCCAAGTACGCATTTAGCGTGTGCTGATTAAACCTCACCTTGAGGTTGCGTACTTTAGTCACCTTTGTCCCCTTTGGGATGTGAGAAATGTTGGCGTAGAACTCCCAATTAAGGTGCTCCTTGGCACCTACCACTCTCTCAGTGACCAACATCCAACCCATTCTCTCCCTAAACTACCTCATAACTACATGATTGTATGTCTCTCGATACTACAACAAAAACTGCCTCTCAAGGGTCAAGGATCTTATGGGACAACACATTTGGAAGTTAGTGAAGGCAGTCAAGCTAAAAAATATGTCCTCCTTTATCTCCTTCTTCTTTGATCTCTCCACACCAGTAGATGTACCCTCTCCTCCTCTACCATCATCAAGGATATCCTTTGCAGTCTGCGTATTAGTGCCTGGAACAGCTGCTGGCTCAAAAGTTTGGCTAGTACTTTCCAAACACTCGGAAGTGCTGTGAGATGAAGAGGCCTTATCCATGGGGTTATATCGCCCCTGTGGCCTAGGCTGTGTAACTCCTTGCTCCTCTGGAATAGAGGTGGAGTTTCCCTCATAAGCTTCCCTAGATGAGACATAAGAGCTAGACTCGGAGAGGTCTACACCCCTCCCTCCGCATGTAGTGGCTTTCTTCTTGATTGGTTTGGGCTGGATAAGGGGCAAGGTACCTCTACCTCGACCGCTAGAAGAGTCGCCTTTGCCTTTTGTAGTTTCGTCGTGGCCGCGCGATTGATCCATTGTCTGTATCAAAGCAAAAAAGATTGTTAGTTGCAAGTCATCATTTAAAACATTTAAGACTTATGTAGGCAAGGGAGAATAATGTGGACACAATGGGGTTACTATGGAAACAACATGCTGCAGGAATGGGGAACTACAGTCCGCACATTTTTGATATGCGGCCGTAGAGAGGGGTTGCGTACCACACAATTGCAAGTGGGGTCGCGTTTCTGACAAGTAAATTTCAGAGTCTTAGACGCTTCTTCTCTGAAGATAGTGCGGAGGCCTTTTGGCGGCCGTATAATGCATCTGCGGTTCGCACAATTATCAGTGCGGTCTGCATATATGTGTATTAAGAGGTAGAACTCTGATAGACTTACGTGCGGCCTCTCTCAGATTTTTGCAGTCCGCACAATTAAAGTGCAGCGATAGAAGCACTTGCCTTCACTAGGTTGCCCAAAACTACAAAACTGCGGAACACACAAATTTATGTGCGGTCGCAGATTTCAAAATTTATGAACAGGTCACTTTGTACTTAGATTTTGCAATTACTTGTACAAATCAGTATGGCAATATGGTATAAACATGAAAGCTCACTAACCCAACCCATTAGAGCATGTATTATCAACTACCCAGTACAGATCTACCCCACATAGAACATGGATGAACTCTAATAACAGATGACCTAAAAAAACTAAAATGTCAAAAATTAAACTAACACAAAAAATTAACATGAAATGAAGCATACCAGATAGAGTGAGTGCACTGGGTGTGTAAGCATAGGAAGGTGTGTGTGGGGGGTAGTGAAAGTCTCTCACGAAAACTTGCAAAGTAACAGTGATTGTGAGGAGAGTGAAAAGTGTAAAACAAACTCAAAGGTTCTATTTTTACTAAGAGTAATACGAGGGAAAAGAGAGCGAGTGCGTCCGCACAATTCCATGTGTTGTCCGCACTCTTTCACCTGAGGCTAACTTCTCTGAACCAAATGTGCGGTCCACACATTTTTTAGTGTGACCGCTGATTTTCACTTGTGGTCGCAGATTAGCGCTGCACTAACAGACTCAAACTTAAGAGAGTTTACATTTTCACACTTTAGCAAGTTTCCAACTGTGCGGTCCGCATGTGAACTGTGCGGCCGCGCATGTACTTCTGTTGTGGCACGTCCGCACAAATAAAGTGTGGTCTGCAGTTCCTTCATTACCTAGCCATTTTTTAGTCCACCCTTCTTTCATGTAACATTCAATCCTGTAGCACACTTCAAAACAAGTTCGAACAACAATTGACATCTAATCTACAAAAAACAAAGTGGGTTGCCTCCCAAGAAGCGCCTGATTTGACGTCGCGACATGACACAATGTCAAAGCATCCTCAAGTGAAGTAAATGACCACCACCACAGGGCTATCTCCACTATTTCCCAAGTAGGGCTTCACCCGGTGACCATTGACTTGGACTACTTCAATGTTTTTGTTCTTCAATTCTAATGCACCAAAAGGTGTCACACAAACAATTTCAAAGGACCACTCCACTTGGATTTTAGCTTTCCGGGAAACATTCTCAACCTTGACTTAAGAAACGATACAAGATATCCCACCTTAAGCTCTTTTCTCCAAATGTATTTGTCATGAAGATATTTCTAGCCTGTTTGGCCAAGTTTGTTTTTGGGGCCAAAAGTGCTTTTTTTTTGCCAAAAGCACTTTTGGCCAAAAACTAAGGTGTTTGGCCAAGCTTTTGGAAGGAAAAAAGGGCTTTTGAGGAGAAGCAGAAGCAGTTTTTGAGAAGCAGAAAAAAGTAGCTTTTTTAAAAAAGTACTTTTCTGAGAAGCAATTTTGAGAAAAATACAATTTGAAGCAGTTTTCTAAAGCTTGGCCAAACACTAATTACTGTTCAAAAGTGCTTTTCAAATTAAATAGTCAAACACAAACTGCTTCTCACCAAAAGCACTTTTTTTAAAAGTACTTTTGAGAAAAGCACTTCTCAAAGTAAGCTGATTTTAGAAGCTTGGCCAAACAGGCTATTCATTTTTTCTTGTACAAGGACGAACTCGCATATGCATGGTCCATCGAACTCATCCAATTCATTCAAATGTGTAATCCGCAAGTTAGCGGCTGCATCTCAATCAAGATTCAATTTCTTTATAGCCCACATTGTTTTGTGCTCTACTTCCACCAGAATATGACAAGCTTTCACAAACACTAACTGGTATGGAGACATTCCGATGGGTGTTTTTTAATCCGTTCGATAAGCCTATAATGCATCATCAAGATTCTTGGACCAATCCGTCCAATTAGCATTCACTGATTTAGACAAGATACTCTTTATCTACCGGTTGGAACTTCCACTTTCCCACTAGCTTGTGGGTGATAGGGAGTCATGACCTTGTGAGTAACAACATTCTTGCTAAGTAGAGTGTCAAAATATTTGTTGCAAAAGTGTGACGCCCCATAGTTTATGATTGCACGTGGAGTACCAAATTTTGTAAGAATATTCTTCTTCAAGAAAGCCACTACACTTCTTACCTCATTGTTGGGTAAAGCAACGGCCTCAACCCATTTGGACACATAATCCACCGCAGCCAAGATGTAGGTGTTTCCACAAGAGCTCACAAACAGACCCATAAAGTCAATTCTCCAAACATCAAAAATATCGATCTCCAAGATGGTTGTGAGAGAAATTTCATTTTTCTTTGAGATTCCACCGCCCCGTTGACATTAATCACATATTTTCATCAAATCACTAGCATCCTTGTAAAGAGTAGGCCAATAGAAACCACAACTAAGAACTTTGGCTACCATTCTTTATCTACCATAATGACCACCATATGGTGAAGAATGACAAGCCCCAAGAATATCACCTTGCTCTTCTTCCGGTACACACCTTCTAATCACCTCATCCGTACAAATCCGGAAAAGGTATGGTTCATCTCAATAATAATCTTGACAATATTTTTTTGAGCTTCTTCCTTTGGGTTGAAGAGAACTCATCCGGAATGATCCCACTCACAAGAAAATGTGCCAAGTCCGCGAACCATGGCACCTCTTTCATTGAAATTGAAGTTGCTCATCGGGAAAGGAGTCATTGATTTCAAGTCCATCATGCGGCCTCCCCTCCTCCTCCAAACGAGACAAGTGGTCTTCCACTTGATTTTCACTACCTTTCCTATCTTGGATATCAATATCAAATTCTTGCAACAAGAGTACCCTTCAAATTCTTGAAATGGCACGGCATCACCCTTCGTGCTTTTACTCTCATCCTCACATGCTAATGACTTAGAAATGGTACGGCATCACCCTTTGTACTTTTACTCCCATCCTCGCATGATAATGTAAATGAAATGGCACGGTATCACCCTTCGTGCTTCTATTCTCATCCACACATTATAATCTAATTGAGATCATGATAATGTAAATAAAATGGCACGACATCACCCTTCGTGCTTTTACTCTCATCCTCACATGATATGTAGATAAAATGGCACGACATCACCCTTCGTGCTTTTACCCTTCCTCACCAAGAATATGTATATCAATGACACGCAAGGTAGGAAACATGAATAATATCAAGAAGAGTGATTAAACGAATATTCCAAATGAACATCAATTACAACTTTCAAGCTAATAACAGTTCAATAAACCTCAAGAACCTTATTGTTCAAGTATTTCAACAAGTCTCGAAAATGATCTTCAACTCGAGTATAAAATGCAATATCTCAAGAATAACGGTTGTAGCGATGTATTAGTGATTAAGCATAGTGATGACCGAATTAAACACATCAATAGTTTCACAAAAATTCGTCAAATTTTAATCAATTTATAATAAGCTAAAAATTAGTTTCTATCATTTAATTTCATATTCTTAGTAATCTAGAAGACAAGTAAGACATGAAGCAAGAAGGTCACGTAATTCTACAAGGCACAATTAATTGTATAATTTAACCCCAAGCATGATAAACCCTAGCACATGCATATACGCTCTCACCTCTTATACGCATCACCCTGCATGAAGCAAACAATGGTAATTATTAGGAAAAATTCTCTCAATAAAGTTAGGCAAGGCACTTACCTAAAGCAAGCCAAATCGATACACTAGAAGTGCCATCCCGCTCAAATCATCCTTCAAACGGCTCGAAACTAGCCAAAAACAACTCAAAATCATCAAATAATTCCATAGAAAGTAAACCCAATCGATAATGGTTGAATCTTTACACATTTACTAAGAGTCAACCAAAAGGTCAAATCTGGGCCCACATCTCAGAATCCGACAAAACACACAAAATACAGCAACCTATTTAATTACGAGTCTAATCATACTAATTTCACTCAAATACGACTCTGAATCGATGTTCAAAACCCAAAAATTTACTTTAAAAAAGTTTAGATGAAAATCCTCAGTTTCTCTTTAAAAATCATAATCCAAATGCCAAAATCTAAGATAGATTCATGAAAAATAATTAAAACCAAGTAGAGAACACTTACCCAAATTCTTGTGGTGAAGACTGCCTCAACAATTGCCCAAATCCGAGCTCTCCAACTCAAAATATGACCAAATGAACAAACCCTCGATACTATATGCTTCTGCCCAGCTGTTCTGCCTCGGTTCTTGTTCCAAACAATCCTAAAAATCGCTTTTAATGCCTCCAATGGATTCCTGGTAAAATTTTAGTCAAGTTAGGCTTTTGAATTACTCAATTTGACCTTATAATGGAGGAGATATGTTGGTTTCAATATTTGAAAATAGTGCAGCTTTTAAATATGAATTTAGTGGCAAGTTCGTAATATCTGAAAAATCTGGCAACCCAAATTCATAGTAAATGATCATGAATTCCTCATACGATGTTAAAACTTGATGATTCCAGTTGTTTTGGTTTCAAAATTATGATACAGGTATAATGGTTTAGTCGAAACACGAACCAAAGGCCGTTTGCTCAATATGGTAACCTTTTATGCTCAAATCGACGTTGAAACCGAAAACAATCACCATACATCTCAAACTTCTCCGAAACTCATCATAATTTAACCAAAAGTTGTGGACATGTCCAAAATTATCATGCAAACCTATTGGAATAATTAAACTCGATTCCGAGTCCGTTTACCCAAAAGTCAAACCTTGGTTAACTCTTCCAACTAAAAGCTTCTAAAATGAGAATCATTCTCCCAAATCAATCCCGAACTACTTGAAAAATGAAATCAATCATACACGCAAGTCATAGTACATAATATGAAGCTACTCAAAATCTCAAATCACTGAATGGAATGCTAAAGCTCAAAACAATCGGTCTGGTCATTAAAGTACCATAGGGACATGTAAGGGTTGTTTTCTCTTGCTTTTCTGGAGCAATGAGAATTTGGTTGTAGCCCGATTACCCATCAAGAAAGCAATAAAAAGCACGTTAAGCCAATCTATCGAACATTTGATCCAAGAATGGAAGTGGAAATTGATCCTTCCTTGTAACTTTGTTGAGCTTGCAATAATCCATAGAAACCCTCCAACCGATCACCACTGTTGCAGGAATCAATTCATTCTTATCATTGGTAACCATCATCATGCCCCCTTCTTTGGGACACATTGAACTGGAGAGATCCATGAACTATCGGAGATAGGGTAGACAACTCCGGCATCCAACCACTTGAGAATCTCCTTCTTAACAACTTCTTGCATAGCCTCATTGAGTCTTATTTGATGTTCAATGGACGGTTTAGCACTATCCTCTAACTTGATCTATGCATACAAAAAGGCGGTGCTTATACCCCTGAATATCCGCCAAGGTCCACCCAATAGCCTTCTTCCTCTTTTGTAACACTGCCAATGTGGAATCAACCTGCACGTTAGTCAAACAAGAGGAAAGAATAACCAGTAAAGTAGAATAAGGGCCAACAAATTCATACGAAGGAGTGGAGGCAATGGCTTCAACTCCAAAGTAGTTGGAAGAGTCTTCCTATTTTTAAGATCCAAAGATAATTTTCGGGGTGCATAGTTGTAGGACCACATTCCTTACCAAGAGTTCACACATTCCATGAAATCATGCATGGAATATGTCACGCCCCAAATTTGAAGAGGCGTGGCCGGCACCCGGTCCCATACTCGGTGCGAGCGTACCATTCTGTAAATGTGAACTCTAGAGAGGTAACCCTCAACTTAGACCGATGAGGCCATATTATGAATCATCTGAAAATAACGTCTCTCTCATATAAGGGGCAAACATACCCAAAAGCTGATATATATAACTGTGCAGGCCGACGAATCCGCCAAGAACATCTACTGATATACAAAATATACAAGACTCATCTACAAGCCTCTAGAGATAACTGAACTGTATCGTGGTCGGGACAATGCCTCGACCTGCCCATAAAGCCTGAATATATAAAATGGACTCCAAGGTCTAGACCTGGTAACTCCAAGGAAGTGGAGCTTACCAACCAAACTGATGTTTGACTTTGTCTACTAGGAAGGTCTATCCAGCTGTCTATCAGGACCTGCAAGCATGAAATGCAGCATCCCCGACAAACGGGTCGTCGATACGAAATAATGTACCGAGTATGTAAGACTATAGAATAGATTGAAATCTGAGACTAAACTGATAATATAATAACTGAAAGTAACTGGGACGCAAATATAATTTGAAGATATGCTTACCTACTGATACTGACTCAACTCTCTCAATATAGTAAGTAAAATAAATGTCCGGATCTATAAGGCTCGGTACGTATAACTGCTTTGCCATAGTAGGCTCGCTCAGAGACGCTCGACCATACTAGGCTGTGTATCTCGGCCATTCTAGGCTCGCTAATAGGTGCTCGTCCACAATAGGCTCAAATATAACTTACCATCTGATCGGAGGTTCCCCAATATGGGCCTGCCACCGATTATATCTTGATGGTGGTGAAAATACTATAATACTGCCCAATAGGGGCCTGCCCACCGATTATAGCTCGATGGTGGTGAAAATACTGTATATATATATATATATATATATATATATATATATATATATATATATATATATATATATATATATATATATATATATATATATATATATATACCTCATTCTCTCTTGACTGGAAGAAGAAAATACTTAACTGAATATAAAGTCCCGATAAGGGAGAATATGATAACTTATGAGACTAGGATAGTGTACATAAATTCAGGAATATGAACTTCTCTTTATGTCTTGTTATCAAACACATGTAGTTATAAGATCATGCCAAAATGAAGAAAAAGTTTAGATTTAACATACCTTTACCCTGTTGAATCCTTAATACCTTCCAAGTAACTCTTCAAACAACTCAACTCAATCTACCATAATATAAGAAAATTCAAAATCAGTGTTGAGTAAAGGCTAAGTACGTAACTTAAGCTAGTGGCTCGTTTTTGTAAATTTGGGTAGAATTTCCTCTGTAACAAGGGACTACTCCAATACCATATGCCAAAAACAACAACCAAATAAATACAATAAGAACAACATTGACTATAGGGTACAAAATATTTCATTAACAAGTCATCAACATATCACGACGAGCGGCAAGCTCGGATTGAACCACTTTACCACCCTTCAACCCAATTATCAGTCATTCATGAGCTTATTAATATATCCAGTATAATAATCAATACATTTTAAAGTATTTCCAACCTTTTACTCAATTTTAAAATTACCCAAAATAGCCGAACACAAGATAATATCATTGTCGACAACTTCCAAGTGCTTTATAGCCATTTCCATTTATGGTTACCAATTTCCTCAACAAGATTGACATGTAAAACAAAATAATCATACTAAAAATCATAGCCAACTTATTTTCCATAATTTCCAGACACTTAAAGTTCATAAGAGCAACTTTCAAATCAATCCATCAAGAACAACAACATTTCAAGCTAATCCAAGTATTATCTTGTAGTTTAACATCCTAACAACTTAACCAACATATAAGAGAGATTAATCACAATTATTGGGATTTTATACTCACCTTATAAAGTAACAAAAAATTAAAATTTCAGTCAAACACAGCCCACAATTATCCACAATGATAACACAACCTCAAAGAGGTGTTGTTCTTCACTAGAACTAACTTTTGATGTTGAAGTATGGGGTAATCACTTTGGAATATATTCAAACACTTATGGTATATGTTTAGGAGGGTTAGGATTAGTGTAAGAAAGAGGTTGGGTTTAAAAATTAGAAATAAAGGCCGTCCGAATCGTTTTTAAAGTGAAATATTGTGAGTTGTTTGCGCTTCCTCGCAAAAACAAAAATATATATCTACTCTAATGTTTTATCAACAAATGGTTAAATTTTTTAGAAACTAGACTCATATATCTTCAATTTGGTAGGTAGATCATTCCGTAATTCAAAGTACATTGGGAGAAATGCTCAACTACATTTGACCTAATTTTCAGCATATTTATGAATGTAACTTGTGATGACCTTTGCCAACTTTTGTTCCACAACTCAATTGGATTAAAAACATAACACACGAATATCATAAGACTAAAATAACTCATAACATAACCTCATTATAATTTTGAGCACCCTAGTCTCACCCCAAAAGTACATGTTATAACATTCCCAACTTGTCGTCTTTCGACACAACTTATTTTCTTCAATTCGTTTAGCTTCTAACCCTTCCCACCCTCTTGGTACTTGCAATTCATGATCTTAAATATTTTTAACCTCCAAGTTATCATTATTAACTTACTTTATGTACTTTCAAAGATGATCTCATTTCTGAATGTGATGACCCAAAAGGTCATCCCGTATTTTCTAGCTAATTCTGTGTTCCGATATTGTGAAAAACCTCCTTCTATCTCACCTCGATTTACCTGCGCATCCCGGGCGTGTAGCCGAGAAGCCTTTATGTGAAAAACTGATAAAAATAATAATTTTGAATTAGAAATTTGAATAAAGTTGACTTCGGTCAACGTTTTTGGTAAACGGACCCGGACCCGTGATTTGACTATCCCGGAGGGTCCGTAGGAAAATATGGAACTTGGGCGTATGCCCAGAATCGAATTCCGAGGTCCCAAGTCCGAGAAATGAATTTTTAAAGAAAATTATTTTCTGAAAAATATAAAGGTTTTTGAAAATGAAATTTGAGGTGAAACCTGTGATTTCGGGCTCGTATCATGGTTCCGGAGCCCTGTACAGGTTCAATATGACTTATATGTGTTATCTGTGAAATTTAGTAAGAAACGGACTTAGTTTGACGTGATTCGAACCTTAAATGCAAATTTTGATGTTTAAAGAAGTTTGAGAAATTTCATTGATTTTGAGGTTTAATTCAATGTTTATGATGTTATTTTGGTGATTTGATTACATGAATAAGTCCGTAGGATGTTGTAGAGGTTGTGTGCATATATGGTTTTGAGTCCCAGGGGTCTTGGGTGTGTTTCAGATAGGTTCCGGGTCCATTTTCCCTATTTTTGAACTGTTGATGCTGCCTTCTGGTGTCCTTCTATGCGGTCGCATAGTAGTGGCCGCCATCGCAGAAGTATAGAATTCCCTACAGTGCGATCGCATTTGCCTGCTCACGCCCGCATAGAGCATGTCCCAAACCCAGCATCCTTCTCCTATGCGATCGCATATGTGCCTTCGCGATCGCATAGGGAATTTTTGACCAGTGATATTTTTTCTCTGTGCGATCGCAAATAATTTCACGCGATCCCGATGCTTTAAAAACCTGGGCAGATTATAAGTTTCCAAAATAGGGGGTTTCACCATTTTAAACATATTTTGACTTCTAAAACTCGGTTTTGGGCGATTCTTTGAGGGTTTTTCACACAAATCGAATGGGTAAGTGTTCTTCCACTAGAATTAATTATATTTAATGAATTAGTTCTTGTTTTTATCATTTAATTTGTGATTTCGGTTGAGGGGATTGTGAGTTTTGAAAGAAAACTTAAAAAATTAAAATTTATGATTTGAATGACCAAATGTTATCGGAATTGGATAAATTTAGTATGGGTGAACTCGTATCGAAATGGGTAATCGGAAATTGTAAAATTTGTTGGGTTCCGAGGTGCAGGCCCGGGGGTCGACTTTTGGGTCAATTTTTATAAATTTGCAAAGATTGAAACTTTATTAGTCGTAATCGTTCCTTATACGTTTTATATGTATTTTTGAAGTTGTTTTAGTTGATTTTGAGCCGTCTGGAGGCCTTCCCGCCCGAGAAGTCTATTTTTGAGTACCGGGTTGTCGTCCTTGAGGTGAGTATCTTGCCTAACCTTGCGTGGGGGAACTACCCCTTAGGATTGAGTCTTCTATGTTGATTGTAGTCCGCGTACGCGAGGTGACGAGTGCGTACTCGGACTTATTTGCAAATAGATTGCGGATTTTAGGTCCTTATGTTCCCCGTATATGAATTGAACTTGTTATATCTGAATTCTTGATTTCTAGTTTCATCTCTTCCTGCTCAAATTAGAAGTACTTGCCTAGCATTCCTTGTTTCTTATATGATCTTAATTGACTTAAATGAAGACTTTATTTTTCTTACCGTTATACTTTATCTTTCTTCATACGCTACCTATGTGACTAAAACTAGTATAATCTCGCCCTATAAATGTCTAACAAGTAATTTGGAATATCTATATGTTGGTCAAGCATGCCCGTGAGTCGTACATTGTGATTTTAATGATTTTCCCCTTAAGTACTACTTAGGTTTAATTGATGACCGCCCATGTTGATGGTATTTCTCTGATGCTGCCTATTTACTGAGCATTTGTTCAAACTGAGTTTATTTGGTGAAGCTAATTGTCTAAGTGAGATAGGTTATAGATGATCCCCTTGTCGGGATGATTTGGTTTCTTGGTTGCGAACTTGAATAGATAGAATAGTTGTTATATTTGCCTTGTTTTCCCCTCGTTATGTTGTTTCTCTTTGTGCTTGGCATTCCTTTCAGTGGCTACTTCTTATGAGTGAGTTTTTACCATTTTTTTGATTTAAGTATTTGTATTGATTTGCTCATCGCACTTTGCATTCGGTCTTGTTTGCTTTTGCGCCGGTTGTGGCAATATATGTTGTTTCTGTCGCATTCTGGTTGTTTTCCTCAGTGGCTGCATTGCATATTTAAATTGGGACTACGGACCGAGATCCGGGAGCTTTCCCCCATGTACTTCATTGCATATTTAAATTGGGACTACGGACCGAGATCCGAGAGCTTTCCCCCTGTACTGCATTGCATATTTAAATTGGGACTACGGACAAAGATCCGGGAGCTTTCCCCCTGTACTGCATCGCATATTTAAATTGGGACTACGGACAGAGATCCGGAAGCTTTCCCCCTGTACTGGATCGCATATTTAAATTGGGACTACGGACGAGATTCCGGGAGCTTTTCCCCTGTACTGTATTGCATGACAAATTCTGAGTTGTGGACTGAGTTCCGGTGGTTTTATCATTGAGGAGATTTGG
>ML304524.1:0-179124 GCA_005239505.1 Nicotiana paniculata
GAAAGAGCAGTACTTGAGAAAATATATTTTGAACATCACGTATTTTGATGATATTTGAAAGAGGATTATTCGGGAAAGCATATTTGAACCCCTCCCCCCATTTGTCTTGCAGAATAATGATATTTGAAAGAGCAGTACTTGGGAAAGTATATTTTGAACATCACGTATTTTGATGATATTTGAAAGAGCACTACTCGGGAAAATATATTTGAACATCACGTATTTTGATGATATTTGAAAGGGCAGTACTTGAGAAAATATATTTTGAACATCACGTATTTTGATGATATTTGAAAGAGCAGTATTAGGGAAAGTATATTTGAACACCCCCCCCCCTATATTTTGAAGAGACTATGTGGTTAAGATTTCTCTTTATAAAAATATATAAATATACATTCAGATAAAGTATGTTTCAAATAAGAAATTTCTCTATTCCGAAATGATTATATCTTTGAAGCTTTCAAAATAAACTCACGATTCAAAAGTTTTCACTCGAAGGTTGACCAGTTTTATTGAGTTTATTGGCTAAGGCTTGACATAAATAAATTGATGCAGTGCTGAGTTGCTAGTTCTTTTATTGGGTTGTGATTCCCGCCGTTTTGGATTGCATTCTTTCCATTCTCTTTGCGTATTTCTTCTATGATGTCCGCTGATTGTAACTATTGAATTTTCTTCCGTACTATTCGATATTATCGTTAATTATATTGAAAAAGCTTTAGATAGATATTATGTTTCGGTCATTTATACATTTATGCCTTTTTGCTTATTAGACCGGTGGTGTATTGTCTAGTCCTCGTCACTACTTCACCGAGGTTAGTCTTGATACTTACTGGGCACCACTGTGGTGTGCTCATACTACACTTCTGCACATTTTTGTGTGCAGATCCAGGTTATCGTTGTTAGCAGTTGCGCAGATTATTGCTGAGGAGACTCAAGGTAACCTGCTGCTGCATTCGCAGGCTTCGGAGTCACCTTCCTATTTTATTCTATTCAACTATACTTATTTATTTCTAGATGGTTGTATTTAGATTTGATAGAAGGATTACGTAGAGCTTATGACTTGAATTTACCGGGTTTTGGAAAATTGTAAACTCTGTCAAGATGTCTATATCGAGACTGTTATAATTCCTTTATTATTGTTGTTGTATAGTAGAAATGTTAGGCTTACCTAGTCCATAGGACTAGGTGTCATCATGATACCAACGGAGGAAAATTTGGGTCGTGACATAAAGGAAATCCAAATTTACCCCCGATGGGACTGGGGGTAACCACCAATTGATACAAAGAAAACGAAAAAAAAGGATAAACCAATTAAATCTTTTCAAGAGAAGGGTTGACTTCAGTGGAAGAAGGAGCGGGAGCAACTGCAGATGAAGAGGCATGAGCGACTGGAATCTTACCATCAGGTGAAGAGAGGTTATGACCTTGTTGAGCCTTCTCCATGGCTTCCTTAGTTTTGGCCATTTCAGCACTAAGGTCAAAACCCTCTTGATTAATTTCCATCAATGTGTCAAGGCGAGAATTCATATACACCCAGCTCACATCGACAATAGCCACCTCTTCCAAATATTCATAATCCTTTGCCCATACTTTAAGCTCAGATCTTGATCCGTCCTTCTCCTCTTCCGCAACTTCATGGGCGTCCCTTAATGGAACAACCGACTCCTCTAAAGTTTGAGCTTTGTCTAAAGGCCTAAGAAGGTCTTCTTAAGTACGAGTGAGTGATTGCACAAGCTCTCCCGAGTATTCCTCCTTCTGCCCCAACAAGTTCTTCAAGTCTCTAATCTTCTCTGAGGCACGGGACAGCTGCTCCGCGAACAAAGACTCCAGAACACTCTTATCTTTATCAGCATGACTGCAAGAAGCCCTCTTCACTGCCAATTCTGCTGCCATGAGTCTCATCTACCGCTTCAAGGTACTCCTTTCCTCTTCTAAAGCATCCATGTCAATCCTTAAGCTATCATACTATGCTCTATAATTATCAATATCGGCCTGTAACTCTCTTGTCTCTTGGTCTGTGTTTGAAATCCTCTTCATAAGCTCCATGCCTATAAGGTTAATCTACAAGAAATAAATCAGTTAGATATGGTAAATTTCATATACGAAAGTGAAAGAGGTTAACTTGCATCATACCTTCAAAGAAGTATGCACGACCTCATTGGCCCATGTAAGAGCACCGTGGCTGGCTAGCTTTGCTTTCTCAGAGGGACCTATCAAATCCTTGAGCCACACTTCGGGCTCATCCGTTTTCTTGAAAAGATTTCCCTCATCTGGAACCTCTATTACCACCTACTGCATCTCTCTGCTGGAAGACCCTACTTCCCTAACGGAAGGCATGGAAGCAGGCAGAGATGGAATAGCAACAGGCACGGAAAGTTGAGGAGCTGGAGAAGCCACGGGAAAAGAAGCAGGCACAGAGAGTTGAAGAGTTGAAGAAGTTATAGGAAAAGCAACAACAGAAGTAGAAATAGCCAAAGGAACAGACGAAATAACATCTCTTAAAGAAGCAGGAAAGACAACATCCAAAGGGACGTCATCAGGAGCAAGATCAACACCCTCACGAATAGGGGAATGTGAAACATCATCAAGAACATGGGGCTCAATCAAAGACACGAAAGGAAAGGTTAAGGCTGTAAGCTCATCATCTAAAACCATTCGCCTTCTCCGTGGCTTGTGCACTAAAGCACCCTCTTCTTCTTCTACGGAACGAGACTCACTAATCTTCCTCTTCGAGGAAGATGAACCAAAAATAATTTCCTGGGCTTGAGCCAAGGACATCTTCGGGATAGATGAAGCAGACACCCCACGAGCAGAGAACCCTATTAAAAAGGGAAAAAGTTAAACGACAAAAAAAAGAGACTCGAGTAAGGAAAGAAGCAAGAACAAGAGCTTCACTTACCGTGGGTCTTTACTTGCCAACCATACCTCCCAGCAAGGTACTTCCAAGATCTTTCTTCCGAAGGAGCAACAAACAACAATTTTTCTACCCAATCACGAATACCGGAGACATTCTCAACAGTATTTATGATTGCTGAGAGAAGAAAAAACAGACACGGTGTTAATAAAACATCTCAAGTCAAAATAAGAAAAAGTAAATGTGAGCTAAAGCATACTCACGCGCGCGATTCCACTTCTCAGGGAAGGGAAGATTTTCTTCACCCACTAAACCAACAGTGGGTACAACAACATACCGGAGGTACCAACTCCTATCCTTATCATCTCCAGGGGTTACCAACACTCTTTTTCTTCTAGCAGTCAAAGTAAAAACCCCTTCACGAAATAAGGTATGTGAGTAGAGGTGAATAAGATGGTTGAGGGTAAAAGGAACCGAGGCTAAAGAATCCAAACTCCTAAGACATGCGACAACTCGCCATACAAGCGGGCCAACTTGTCCTAAGCTGATATTGAAAAAACGGAAAAATTCAATTATAACTAGGTCAATGGGGGGTCTAAACCCTAAAGTGAAAGGATACATATAAGCAAAAGAATATCCCGTCTTGTAAGACGTCTTGTAAGACGTTATTCTTTGGTTACTATTCGGAATATAGACAGGAAAGTTGGGCCTCCAAAAGCATTCCCTACAAACAAGGGAAATCTGACCCTCAGTTATAAAGGTTGGATATCTTTCGACACTATCAAGAGAAGAAGATTGATATACAAGAACTTGACTATCCCTAGAAAAAACAAAATCAGCAAGGACAATTTCATCGACTCCGGGCTCACGAGGGCGTTCGCCTATACCTCTCGACAAAGACCGAGAAACCCTAAATATTGGAGAAACTGGAGATCTAGTGGAAGGAGGAGGAACTATCTGAGAAGAAGAGGATCCCCTCGAAGGAGTGGATCCTAGACTTCTAAGTCTACCACCCCTCCGACTCCTAGTCGGAGTAGAAGATGGCGTTAAACTTTCAAGATCTATTACTCTTTGAGGTTGGTTTGAAGAAGACATGTTTACAAAGGCGAAGAAGAAAGTTCTTTACAAAAGACAAAGTTAGAAAAGTGTTTCGTGGAAGCAAAGAAAAGAAAACATGTATTTATACTTGAAGACAATCATCAAACATGAAGAAAAAGGAAAATAATGATGAAAAGTCATAACTGAAGATGTCACTTCGAGACTGGCGTAGCCGCAAAAAAGCCCTAAAAGGTGCCGAGTAAATGCAGAACCAATCCGAAAAGGACAAGTGGTATGAGCATTAATGGAAGTGACGAACGACGCCTATGGTGCAGAGAAGGATACAATGATTCAAGGAAAAGCGGCGGCAAATATTCCCGCCATAAATTAATATCCACTCACCAAATATTAATCATTAAATATATGGTAAGTGGGGGACTATCTGTATTGGTAAAAAGAGTTTCACACGTAGGCCAGCTTTTGACAACTCAGCCAGTCACGTGGACACAGGAAAACACGACAGCTGGATGTGATTCTTTGAAGAGGTACGGTACAAAGAGGCACAGTTCAGTAAACCCACGAACTTATCAGCCACGGGAAACTCAAATTGATCAAAACAGGAGAGATGCACGGTCAGAATGAATCTAGACAAAGCTACGGGAAGATTCAAGGACCCACAATTGATTACTCGAATGTTATGTAACCGAACCCCAATTACCGTTATCCTTTGTAACACCTCATTAATGTCATAATTAGTCATTAATGAGTAACCACAGCAAGAGTCGTACGTTATAAGAATCTCCTATATAAGGGAGGGGAATACAGCTTGTAAAGGCATCTGATTCTCGAATACAATCAACTTCGATTTTCTACATTTCTGCAATATTGTCTATTATTCATTTTTCTCCATTACCTTGATTATCAGTAACCCGTATTCATCTTAAAAATAAGCTTTAGCCAAAGGGTCTAATTCTTTGGTTAAACAAGAATAAAGGGCAGATTAAGATATCTTCAAATTAGAGATCCATACATTACACAACATTCACTCAACAATTACGGTTGATTCATTGTAACGTTACATTAGAGTCATTATTAGTCATTAATGCTCAATCTCCAAAAAAGGTAGATGTTATGTTAGAAAATTTCCTATATAAAGGGGAAAAATATAACCTGTAAAGGGAGAGAAAAAACATTCGAACTACTATTGCAATATACTTACGTTTTGTGCATCTTACTACTTTCCATTTACAAGTTTGCCTACAATTATAATCTTATTATTTGGTTATCTGAAACCCGTGTTCTTCTTAAAATAGCTTTGGGCAAAGAATCCAATTCTTTGGTTAAACAATATCAATAATAATTAAGTAACGAAACGAAACCACAAAACTAATGCTAATATTGAACTACCCAGGGTCTGGTGTCACAATTTACGAACTACTAAGAATAATACAAGTATTTGGCTGGAAAAAAAATTATATCTCTGTTTCGAATGAACTAAAACAACAATCTAATTAATAAGAGGAAGACTCCACAAATCTGCGGACGCCAACATATCTATCTCGTGTCTCCGTGTGAATGCTCAACTACTGCTCAAAGAATCAGCAATGGTCAGTACCTGGATCTGCACAAGAAGTGCAGAGCACAATATCATTACAACCGACCCCATGTACTGGTAAGTGCCGAGCCTAACCTCGACGAAGTAGTGACAATTATAACATAATCTACCCCCGAGCATGATTAACCCTGGCACATACATATACACTCGTCACTTCACATATATATCACCCCTGCATGTAGAAAATAATGACAAATAGGAGGAAAAATTCGCTCAACAAAGTTAGGCAAAACACTTACCTCGAACAAGTCAATTACAATACCAAGCAAGCCAAACAATGGTCCAAAAATGCCATACCCGCGCGTTCCGACCTCCGAACGGCTCGAAACTAACCAAAAACAACTTAAATACATCAAACAATGCTAAAGGAAACAATCCCAATTGAAAAAGGTCGAATCTTTAATCAAAGGCTCAAAATCGGCCAAAACATCCAACCCGGGTCCGCACCTCGGAACCCGACAAAACACACAAAATCTGACAACTCATTAAATTATGAGTCCAACCATACTAATTTCACTCAAATCTGACTCTGAATCAATATATAAAACTTAAAAATTCACTTTAGGCAAAACCCCCAAATTTTACATTGAAATCATCAATCAGATCCCAAAAACGAAGATGGATTCATGAAATATAACCAAAACCGAGTAGAGAACACTTACTCCAATCCATATGGACCTAATGCTTCATTCAAAATAGAAACCAGAGCTCATTTGTTCAATATGATATCATTTATTCTTGAAAAACGATGTCGAAACATGAAAAACAAGCACAACATAACCCAAACCTATCTGAAACTTACCCGAGCCCGTCGAGACCACGTCCAAACATACCAACAAGTCCCATAACATAACACGGACTTACTAGATCCCTCAAAATATCGAGCGAAGTGCAGATACTCAAAATGACCTGTCCGGGTCGTCACACTAAGTTTTCTCTATGCATATTCCGGATACAACCAAATACAAATGAACCTGGATGATCAAGAAAAGACCTCGTTCATCACTAAGTATGGAACCTACTGCTATAAAGTAATTCCATTTAGATTAAAAAATGTTGGTGCCACTTATCAACGCCTAGTAAACCGGATGTTCGAAGAATAAATAGGAAAAGCTATGGAAGTTTACGTTGATAATATGTTAGTTAAGTCCCTGCGAGCAGAGGACCATTTGAAGCATTTGCAGGAAACCTTCAGTATATTGAGGAAATGCAACATGAAGCTGAATACGGAAAAATGCGCATTCCGGTTCAAGTCAGGGAAATTTCTCAGATTCATAGTATCCAACCGAGGAATCGCGATCAACCCCGACAAGATATGTCACGACCCAAATTACCCTCCGAACGGTCTCGTGACGGCACCAAGTCTTTACGACTAGGTAAGCCTAAAATTTGCGGAAAATAAGACAAAACAATAATAGAAACAGTAAAGAAGAAGCAATACTATAAAATTTAGCCGCTCGGCATTTACAGCTTTTACTTTCCCAAAACCAGAAACATCACAAAGTTACAAACTCTAAACTACTATAGCTCTATACAAAGGAATAAGGAAAATGTATCTATATATCTCCTATATCTATACTAGAGTAGGAAGGGGACTCGTGAGATCCTGCGGACGTGGCAGAATTACCTCGCGATCTCCTAAGCAGCTGCTAAGATACGCCTAGCCACTGTACGGTGCACTGGTACCTGGATCTGCACATGGGCAAAACATGCAGGAAAGGGCATGGGTACTCCACATTCGGTACTCAGTAAGTGCCAAGCCTAACCCCAGTCAAGTAGTGACGAGGTCAGGTTGAGGCTCTACTGAGTTTTAAAACAACTTAGTTATAAATTTAAATAGTGAAATACAGATAAGCAATGATAAACAGGATTATCGAAACTGAAAGAAATAATAACAGAAAGAGAGTCCTCGTCTCAGCACAACATATATCTCAACAGTAAATATGCAATGCAGTACAAGGGGAAAGCTCCCGGATCTCAGTCCGTAGTCCCAATTAAAATATGCTATGCAGTACAGGGGAAAGCTCCCGGATCTCGGTCCGTAGTCCCAATTAAAATATGCAATGCATTACAGGAGGAAAGCTCACAGATCTCGGTCTGTAGTCCCAATTTAAATATGCAATGCAGAAGTATGTCGGATACGACTTAATTAAACAGTTCAGGAAAAATAACAGGAAAGAATAAAGTAAAACTACCTAAGCATGGTGCAAATAATAGCAAATAATAGGAAATCAAGTAAGGACAGGTAGGCATGCTTATTCTTAAGCTAATACTCAGTTAAGACAGGAATTGTAATATAGAAATGAAAATGAGTGATGCCATGGAAGAAAAAGTAGAATTTTAGCAACAATGACCCGTGTACGCACTCGTCACCTCACGTCCACGACGTCCACGTAACAAAATCAGTATGAAAATGCCTAAAGGGAAGTCCCCAACACAGAGTTAGGCAAGCCACTTATCTTGACTGCGCTAATCGACTCAATACCACGCTCTTGCCACGAGTATCCAACTCCTGGTGGCCCAAATCTAGTCAATTCGATTGCATAGTGTAAATATCATTTCAAGGAAACAAAATAACTAATAAGTTGGAAGCGAATACGAGAAATTAGGAAATCCTCCCAAAAGTCACCCGGGCCCATTCACTCACGGAATCACTCGAACAAGAATCATCAAAATCCGACGTCTAAATCTTCCTAAATCCTCAGATTTCTACTTGGGGAAGTTTCATCCCAATTTCATGGGGTTTCATCCAAATTCATTGATTATATTGAGGAAATTGATAGAGATTAATGGTATACAAGTGAATTAAGGTTAGGAAACGTTACCTATGAATATCCTCTTCGAGACCCACTGAAAATTGCCAAAACCCGAGCTTTAAATTTTTTTTGGAGTTATGAATTTCAAACCCTCGAAATTTTGTATAAACAGCTCAGGGATATTGCACCTGCGACTCTTAGACCGCACCTGCGGAAAATCCATCACAGGTGCGGAAAGTCACTTAAAAGGGCTGGGGCCGCACCTACGGTCACTTGGCCGCATCTGCGGTCCCGCACCTGCGGAACACAGACCGCACCTGCGACCACTGGCAGCCCTTACCTAAATTCCGCATCTGTGAGCCTCAACTCTGCACCTGCGTGTCCGCACTTGTGGTTCCCCATCCGCAGCTGCGGAACACCAGAACCACCAACGGTTCAGCTGTGTTCCAAGTTCCAAAATCACCCGTTGAGCCTCTGAAACACCCCCGAGACCCTCGGGAACTCAACCAAACTTACCAATCAATCCTAATACTTCATTCAAACTTAGTCGAGCCTTCAAAACACATATCATAACATGAAAACCATCAATTATGCATGGATTCAAGCCTAAGAACTTATGAAATTTCCAAAATTCACATCTGATTCCGAAACACGTCAAAAGTCATCCGAATGACCTCAAATTTTGCACACAGGTCATAAATGACATTACAGACCTTCTATCTCTTTTGGAATTCCATTCCGAGTCTGATATCAAAATTTCACCTATCGGCCGAAATCGCCGAAATTCTAACTTTCGCCAATTCAAGCCTAAATCTACAACCGACCTCGAAAACACATTCCGAACACGCTCCTAACCCCGGAATTCCATTCCGGATCCGTATTCACACAGTCTAGCTACGGCCGGATTTCAAAGGGTAAAATCCACATTTAAAGTCTATGTGTCCAAAATCACTCCGAATTTTACCACTCAATACTCCGACAAGTTTCAATAACATAAATAGACATGGGAGAAGCAGTTATTAGGGGATCGGGGCGCTAACTCTCAAAACAACCGACCGGGTCGTTACATTCTCCCCCCAAGTCGCCTCCTCGACTGGATGACCCCTCCGCTGAACCTTGACTGAGGCAATATTCTTCGACCCGAGCCTTTTGACATGTCTGTCCAATATAGCTACAGGCTCCTCAACATATGATAGATCCTTGTCCAACTGGACTGAGATGAAATCCAAAACATGAGTTGGATCACCCGTGATACTTCCGGAGCATGGAACCATGGAATACCGGATGAACTCCTGCTAGGTTGGGAGGCAAAGCCAACTCATAAGCGGCCTCCCCAACCCGCTGGAACACCTCAAAAGGGCCAATGAACCTCGGACTCAGCTTACCCTTATTCCCAAATCTCATGATGCCCTTCATAGGCGATACCCGAAGCATAACCCGATCACCAGCCATAAATGCCAAGTCACGAACCTTCCGGTCTGCATAACTCTTCTTCCTGGACTGAGCTGTGCGAAGTCTCTCCTGAATCACCTTCAGCTTGTCCATGGCATCCTGAACCAAGTCTGTACCCAACAATCGGACCTCACCCGGCTCAAACCATCCCACTGGAGACCTGCACCACCTACCATACAAAGCCTCATACGGCGCCATCTGAATGCTGGACTGGTAGCTATTATTATAAGCAAACTCTACAAGAGGCAAGTATAGATCCTATGACCCTCCAAAATCTATCACACAGGCACGGAGCATATCCTCGAGAATCTGAATCGTGCGCTCGGACTGTCCGTCCGTCTGAGGGTGAAAAGCTGTACTCAACTCTACCCTGGTGCCTAACTCCTGTTGAACGCTCTCCAGAACCGTGAAGTGAACTGTGTACCTCTGTCTAAAATGATAGATACTGGGATACCGTGGAGGTGAACAATCTCTCTGATATAAATCTCAGCCAATCTCTCAGATGAATAAGTAGTCAGCAGTGGAATGAAATGGGCTGATTTGGTCAGCCGATCCACAATCACCCAAATAGCATCATGCTTCCTCAAAGTACGAGGAAGTCCAACCACAAAGTCCATAGTGATCTTCTCCCACTTCCACTCTGGAAGCTCAATCTGCTGAAGTAACCCTCCCGGTCTCTGATGCTCACATTTGACTTGCTGATAGTTGAGACATTTGGCTACAAACTCCACTATATCCTTCTCCATCCTTCGCCACCAATAGTGTTGTCTCAGATCCTGGTACATCTTCGCGGTACCCGAAAGGATGGAATACCGCGAACTACGAGCCTCCTCAAGAATCAACTTCCGAAGCCCATCCACATTTGGCACACAGATATGACCCTGCATCCTCATCACGCCATCATCACCTATAGTCACGTCCCTGGCATCACCTCGCCGGACCCTGTCCTGAAGAACTAGAAGGTGGGGATCATCATATTGGCGCTCTCTGATGCAGTTATAAAGATAAGACCGAGCAACTACACAAGCTAACACCCGGCAAGCCTCAGAAAGATTCAATCTCACGAACTGATTGGCTAAGGACTGAACATCTAAGGCTAGAGGCCTCTCAGTTGCATGAAGATATGCCAAACTCCCCAAACTCTCCGCCCGACGACTCAAGGCGTCAGCCACCACATTGGCCTTTTCCGGATGGTATAGTATAGTGATGTCATAGTCCTTTAGAAACTCCAACCACCTACGTTGGCGCAAATTGAGATCCTTCTACCTGAATATGTGCTGCAAACTCTGGTGATCCGTGAATATCTCACAGGGAACACCATATAAATAATGACGCCATATCTTCAGGGCGTGAACAATCACTGCCAACTCGAGATCATGAACTGGATAGTTTTTCTCATGAACCTTCAACTGCCTGGACGCATAGGCAATCACCCTACCGTCCTGCATCAACACCGCTCGTAGGTCAATCCTCGAAGCATCACAATAGACTGTATAGGACCCTGAACCCGTAGGCAATACAAACACAAGAGCTGTAGTCAGGGCTGTCTTGAGCTTCTGAAAGCTCTCCTCACACTCCTCAGTCCATATAAAAGGTGCACCCTTCTGGGTCAGTCTGGTCATGGGCACTGAAATGGATGAAAATCCCTCCACAAAATGGCGATAATACCCAGCCAAACCGAGGAAATTGTGGATCTCAGTAGCTGAGGACGGTCTGGGCTAACTCTGCACCGCCTCTACCTTCTTTGGGTCTACCTTGATCCCATCCAAAGATACCACATATCCTAGGAACGCCACAGAATCAAGCCAAAATTCACACTTAGAAAATTTGGCATACAACTTCTTCTCTCTCAAAGTCTGAAGCACGGTCCTCAAGTGTTGCTCATGATCCTCCTGGGACCGAGAATATACCAGAATGTCATCAATGAACACGATGATGAAAGTATCAAGATAAGGCCGAAATACGCTGTGCATCAGGTGCATAAAGGCTGCTAGGCATTGGTCAGCCCAAATGACATAACAAGGAAATCATAGTGGCCATATCTAGTCTTGAAAGCAGTCTTCGGAATATCCGGCTCCCGAATCTTCAACTGATGATAACCCGAACGCAGATCAATCTTGGAGAACACCCTTGCACCCTGTAACTGGTCAAACAGATCATCAATGCAAGGCAATGGGTACATGTTCTTCATTGTCACCTTATTCAGTTGCCGGTAGTCAATACACATACGCATCGAACCATCCTTTTTCTTCACAAACAACACCAGAGCACCCCAAGGTGATACACTGGGCCTGATGAAACCTTTGTCAAGCAACTCCTGCAACTGCTCTTTCAACTCCTTCAACTCAGGAGGAGCCATGCGATAGGGAGGAATGGAAATGGGCTGAGTGCCCGTCCACAAGTTAATGCCGAAATCAATGTCTCTCTCGGGCGGCATACCCGGAAGAGCAGCTGGAAATACATCAGGATAGTCCCTGACAATTGGAACTGACTCAACTGTAGGGGTCTGAACACTAACATCTCTCATATAAGCCAAATATGCATCACACCCCTTCTCGACCAACCTCTGAGCCTTAGGAAAAGAAATGTCTCTGGGGGGAGTAGGAGTAAGGAACCTCTCCACTCTAACATCGGTAATCCTGGAATAGCCAGCGTCACGATCTTGGCGTGACAATCAAGAATAGAATAGTAGGGAGACAACCAGTCCATACCAAAAATAACATCGAAATCTACCATGCTGAGTAATAGTAAGTCAGCCCTGGTCTCAAAACTACTAATAACAATCAAGCACGACCGATATACGTGGTCCATAACTAGAGAATCTCCCACAGGAGTAGAAACATATACGGGGTAACTCAAAGAATCCTGAGATATCCCCAAATGTGAAGCAAAGTAAGAAGATACATATGAGTACGTAGAACCTGGATCAAATAACACGGATGCATCCCTATGACAAACAGGGAAAATACCTGTGATGACCGAATCTAAAGCAACGACCTCTAAGTGGGCTGGGAGAGCATAATATCTAGCCTGGCCTCCCCCTCTAGGGTGACCTCGACCTCCCCGACCTTCACCTCGAGCTATGTGAGAAGGTGGGGTAGCAGCTGGGGCTGGAAGAATAGCTGGAGGACCCGGTGGAAGACGTGGAACCTGATAAGTCTGAGGTGGTACACCCCTCCTAGATTTGGGGAAATCTTTGATCACATGACGAGGGTCACCACATCCAAGACAACCCCTCGGAGGACGTGGCGGTTGCTGCTGACTCTCAATTGGCCTGCTAGACTAGCCAGTGATAGCACCTCGAGCAGGAGGCACATGAGATACTAGTGGTGCATAATAAGGATCCTGAGGTCTAGGAGGAGCTGGAATACCACTGGCTGCTGGAAGAGCTGAATGAATGGGGCGACTCACAAAACCCCTACCATAGCGTGCTGCTGGTGCACGAACTCCCGAAAAATGACCAGTCTCTCGAGACCTCTTGGCCTCTCTCTCCTCCCTGTCTCGGGCTAACATACTCTCAATCTTCCGGGCAATACTCACGACCTGCTGGTAAGTGATATCTGTCTCCAGCTCTCTGGCCATGCTGGTCCGAATACTGGGGTGGAGTCCCTTAATAAAGTGTCGAACCCTCTCTTTGACAGTGACAACCATAGCTGGTGCATGACGAGCCAAATTGCTGTAATGGACTGCATACTCTAACACAGTCATGGTACCCTGGCGTAGCTACTCAAACCCCGCACGCCAAGAATCCCTGAGGCTCTGAGGGACAAACTCAAGTAAAAACATCTCGGAGAACTGAGCCCAAGTAAGTGAGGCTTCCTCGTCCGGACTACTCAGCTCAAAATCACGCCACCACTGATAAGCTGCTCCCCTCACCTGGAAAGCAGTGAAAGAAACCCCACTTGTCTCCACGATGCCCATAGTGCGGAGAATGCGATAACACTCCTCAAGAAAACCCAGAGCGTCATCTGAAGCTAATCCGCTAAACTCAGGTGGGTGGTACTTCTTGTACCTCTCAAGTCGGAGCACTCTGCCTCAGGTACAGCTACCCTAGCCTCATGCTGAGCTGGAGCTGTTAGGGGCATAGGAATGTACTCTGGAACCTGCCCAATATGAACCCTCTGCTCAGGAGTTCGGGTTGCGGGAGTCTGTGTCCCTCCCCCGGCCTAGGATGTAGCTAGAGCTATCAGAAGTAGTCCTGCCTGAGACAGAGTACTGAAGTCACTAAAGAACTGAGCCAATGTCTCCTTGAGGGATAGAGTAATAGTAGGGACCTCCTGTGCCCCTCCAACTGTGGCTGCCGGGGGCTCCTCTGACTCTTCTCTAGATAGTGCTCGGGCTGCACCGCATGCTCGTCTTATGCCCCGGCCCTTGCCTCTGGTGGCTCTGACTGGGGGCTCGCGTGCCTGGTCATCAGTACGTCCAGTACGAGTACGAACCATCTGTAAGCAATAATAGAATAAATTTTAAGAATTTGATGACAGTAACTAACACGATAAGAAATTCCAAAGAATTTGATTGTTCTTAACAATTACATAGCCTCTCGAAGATAGATACGGACGTCTCCGCACCGATCTGCGAGACTCTGATAAACTGGCTTGTGACTCCTATGAACCTAGATGCTATGATACCAAGTTGTGACGACCCGAATTACCCTCCGAACGGTCTCGTAACGGCACCTAGTATCTACGACTAGGTAAGCCTAAAATTTGCGGAAAATAAGACAAAATAATAATAGAAACAGTAAAGGAGAAGCAATACTATAAAATTTAGCCGCTCGACATTTACAGCTTTTACTTTCCCAAAACCCGAAACATCACAAAGTCACAAACTATGAACTACTGTAGCTCTATACAAAGGAATAAGGAAAATGTATCTATATATCTCCTATATCTATACTAGAGTAGGAAGGGGACTCGTGAGATCCTGCGAACGTGGAAGAATTACCTCGCGGTCTCTTAAGCAGCTGCTAAGATACTCCTAGCCACTGTACGGTGCACTGGTACCTGGATCTGCACATGGGAAAAAATACGCAGGAAATGGCATGAGTACTCCACATTCGGTACTCAGTAAGTGCCAAGCCTAACCCCAGTCAAGTAGTGACGAGGTCAGGTTGAGGCTCTACTGAGTTTTAAAACAACTCAGTTATAAATTTAAACAGTGAAATATAGATAAGCAATGATAAACAGGATTAATGGAAACTGGAAGAATTAATAACAGAAAGAGAGTCCTCGGCTCAGCACAACATATATCTCAACAGTAAATATGCAATGCAGTACAGGGGGAAAGCTCTCGGATCTCGTTCCGTAGTCCTAATTTAAATATGCAATGCAGTACAGGGGAAGCTCCCGGATCTCAGTCCGTAGTCCCAATTTAAATATGCAATGCAGTACAGGGGAAAGCTCTCGGGTCTCGGTCCGTAGTCCCAATTTAAATATGCAATGCAGTACATGGAAAAAGCTCCCGGATCTCGGTCCGTAGTCCCAATTTAAATATGCAATGCAGTATAGGGGGAAAGCTCCCGGATCTCGGTTCGTAGTCCCAATTTAAATATGCAATGCAAACGTATGTCGGATACGACTTAATTAAACAGTTCAGGAAAAACAACAGGCAAGAATAAAGTAAAACTACCTAAGCATGGTGCAAATAATAGCAAATAAGAGGAAATCAAGTAAGGACAGGTAGGCATGCTTATTCTTAATCTAACTACTCAGTTAAGACAGGAAATAGTAATATAGGAATGAAAATGAGTGATGCCATGGAAGAAAAAGTAGAATTTTAGCAACAATGACCCGTGTACGCACTCGTCACCTCACGTACACGGCGTCCACGTAACAAAATCAGTATGAAAATGCCTAAGGGGAAGTCCCCAACACAGAGTTAGGCAAGCCACTTAGCTTGACTGCCCTAATCGACTCAATACCACGCTCTTGCCACGAGTATCCTACTCCTGGTGGCCCAAATCTAGTCAATTCGATTGCATAGTGTAAATATCATTTCAAGGAAACAAAATAACTAATAAGTTCGAAGCTAATACGAGAAATTAGGAAATCCGCCCAAAAAGTCCCCCGGGCCCAAGTCTCGGAAACAGATAAAATTATAAATTCCGAACACCATTCATTCACAAACTCACTCGAACAAGAATCATCAAAATTCAACGTCTAAATCTCCCTAAATCCTCAGATTTCTACTTGGGGAAGTTTCATCCCAATTTCATTGTTTTTCATCCAAATTCATTGATTATATTGAGAAAATTGATAGAGATTAATGGTATACAAGAAAATTAAGGTTAGGAAACGTTACCTATGAATCTCTTCTTCGAAACCCACTGAAAATCGCCAAAACACGAGCTCTAAATCATTTTTGGAGTTATGAATTTCAAACCCTTGGAGTTTTGTATAAACAGCCCAGGGATACTGCACCTACGACTCTTGGACTGCACCTGCGGTATTGCACTTGCGGAAAATCCATCGCAGGTGCGGAAAGTCACTTAACAGGGCTGGGGCCGCACTTGCGGTCACTTGGCCGCATCTGCGGTCCCGCACCTGCGGAATACAGACCGCACCTGCGAGCACTGAAATTCCGCATCTGCGAGCCTCAACTCCGCATCTGCATGTCTGCACCTGCGGTTCCCCATCCGCATGTGCAGAACACCAGAACCAACAATGGTTCAGCTGTGTTCCAAGTTCCAAAATCACCCGTTGAGCTTCCGAAACACCCCCAAGACCCCCAGGAACTCAACCAAACTTACCGACTAGTCCTAATACTTCATTTAAACTTAGTCGAGTCTTCAAAACACATATCATAACATGAAAACCATCAATTATGCATGGATTCAAGCCTAAGAACTTATGAAATTTCCAAAATTCACATCCGATGCCGAAACACATCAAAACTCATCCGAATGACCTCAAATTTTGCACACAGGTCATAAATGACATTACGGACCTGCTGTCGCTTTCGGAACTCCATTCCTAGTCTGATATCAAAATTTGACCTATCGGCCGAAAATCGCCGAAATTCTAACTTTCGCCAATTCAAGCCTAAATCTACAACTGACCTCGAAAACACATTTCGAACACGCTCCTAACCCCGGAATCACCCAACGGAGCTAACGGAGTCGACGAAATTCCATTCCGGATCTGCCTTCACATATCTCTAGCTACGGCCAGATTTCAAAGGCTAAAATCCACATTTAAGGACTATGTGTCCTAAATCACTCCGAATTTTACCACACAATACTCCGACAAGTTTCAATAACATAAATAAACATGAGAGAAGCATTTATTAGGGGATCGGGGCGCTAACTCTTAAAACGACCGACCAGGTCGTTACAAGATCAAAGTTATCGAAGACATCACGGTAGTAGACAACATGAAGGTAGTGTAGAGGCTTACCGGGCGCATAGCCGCCCCGGGGTGATTCATCTTGAGGTCCTCCGATAAGAGTCATCGATTTTTCTCGTTTCTATAGAAGAAAAATAACTTCACATGGACTCCGGAATTCCAACGGGCCTTGGAAAAGCTTAAATGCTACTTGTCGAGCCCGCCACTGCTTCACACGCCAAGGGAAGACGAACAACTGTACTTATATTTTGCAGCATCGAAGATAGCGGTAAGTGGAGTCCTAGTTTCGAAAGAACAAGGTACATAATTTTCGATTTATTATGTTAGTCGGACCTTGGGTGAGGCTGAAACTAGATATCCCCACCTAGAAAATTAGCGCTCGCTTTGATAAGCGCCTATAGGAAACTGAAACTGTATTTTCAATGTCACCCCATGATTGCAGGTCTCGAACTAACCAAAAATCTTGGGGGCAGAGGTGATCGAAGCTAAGTGCAACTCCCTCCTCGTGGTGAATCAGGTTAATGAAGAATTCGAAGTTAGAGAAGAATGAATGCAAAGGTACCTAGATAAGTTACAAGTAACTTTACATCGATTTAAGGAATGGACTTTGCAGCACGTGCCTCGATATCAAAATAGTGAGGTCGATGCCCTTGCAAACTTAGGATCGTCGGTCGAGAATGACGAGCTCAATTCAGGGGCCGTTGTGCCACTCATGAGGACGATAGTCAAAGAAGGTCATGCCGAGATAAACTCTACAAGCTTAACTTGGGATTGGAGAAATAAGTACATCGAGTATTTGGAGACCGGGAAACTTCCCTCTTATCCAAAAGAATCGAGGCCCCTGCGCACAAAGGCAACCCGGTTCACTTTGTAAGAAGACGGAACCTTGTTAGGAAGAACGTTCGATGGCCCACTAGCAATATGTCTAGGACCGTGAGGTAACGAGTATGTTCTGAGGGAAGTTCACGAGGGCACTTGCGGAAACCACTCCGGCGCCAAATCATTGGTTCAAAAGGTAATCAGAGTCGGCTATTACTGGATTGACATGGAAAAATATGCGAAAGAGTTTGTACGAAAATGTGACAAATGACAAAGACATGCACCGATGATTCACCAACCGGGGGCACTACTGCATTCAGTCTTGTCGCCATGGACATTCATGAAGTGGGGAATAGACATCGTTGGCCCTCTTCCATGGGCTCTAGGTAAAGCTTAATTTATCTTATTTATGGCTGACTATTTTTCTAAGTGGGTTGAAGCACATGCATATGAGAAGGTTAGGAAGAAGGAAGTCATCGACTTCTTTGGGATCACATCATATGTCGGTTCGGGATGCCATTCGAAATTGTGTGTGACAACGGGAAACAGTTCATCGGCAACAAAGCGACCAAGTTTCTCGAAGATCATAAGATCAAAAGAATCTTATCAACACCTTATCACCCTAGCGGAGATAGGCAGACCGAATCGACGAACAAAACCATCATCTAAAACCTTAAGAAGAGGTTAACTGACGCTAAAGGGAAATGGAAGGAGATCCTACCCGAACTCCTTTGGGCATACCGCATGACTGTGTGAACAACTAATTTTTGACTCTACCCAAATTTTATACTATTTTAGTGTAAATATCTCTTAAGGGTCTAATCTTAATAAAAAAAGAACTACAAAAAATACTCGCATTCTTAGAGTATGATTTAAAAAAAATATATATATATATATACACTCTCGCACCCAACACCCCCACTCCCACTCCCTCATGTCATATGCATGCACAATGCATTATCTCCATTATTCCCATTCAATTATCCATCACATGGTTAAAAAATACATGGAGTAATGTATAAATAAGGGACCAAACACTATCCCAAGATAAAAGAAAGAGGAAGAGAACAGAAGGAGGAAAATTTTGAAAAAACGGCCAGATCTCTGATTTCTCAGAACACCCAGCAGCTTAAACACATACACATCTAACACACACATAAAGAAAAAAAACGGAGATTGAAAAGAGGGGAGGGGAGAGAAGATGAAAAACAGAGGGGGACGGGAAGACATAACAAAATCGGCAGAGGAGGTTAAGAAACTTAGTAGCTTCATTCCATTGACGAGAACATAGAGAAAATTCAAATTCAGAAGCTCGTCTTGGTCGTGTGATTTCAACAACACCGTGACTCCTCACAGTCAAGGTCGAGTTCGAGGATTTGTTCGCTTCCCGTAGTTGGTTCAACATCAGCCCTTTTCTCTGTTGTTGCACAGTTCACTTTGAAGGTTTTGTATTAAATCAAGTA
Source organism: Nicotiana paniculata (assembly GCA_005239505.1). NCBI lineage: Eukaryota > Viridiplantae > Streptophyta > Magnoliopsida > Solanales > Solanaceae > Nicotiana > Nicotiana paniculata. The sequence goes on from ML304524.1 coordinate 19,344, forward strand.
TTGGAGAAGACTCCAGCTAAAAATTCTCTTAAAGGTTCCATTTCTTATTTTAGATTTCTTTCTGTTTTGACGAAATTGCTAGTTTGATGAATACTTTTGACTGATTCATTGCCCCTTTGCAAATACCCCCCCCCCCCCTTTGTTTTACATGTGAATTGATTTGTTTATTTATATTGTGGTGTTATTGAGATTGTTGACGTTGAGTACTTAAATGGGATATTCGAATTTTCCTGGTTAGTACATAATTTGGAAAGTGGATACAGGAAAAACGATGTGGCTGAAACAAGAACTTCTTGTTCTTTCTGAATTGGCACAACATAGATCACTGTTACGTAATGGTTGAATTAGGTTCATAGATTTAGGGGTTGAAGTTCCAAGTTTTCACAACCGCTTAATCATTCTTTTTATGACAACCCTTAGGAAACCGCCACCTTTGGAACTTGAGGATAGTGGGCTATGTGAAGTAGGCTCACTTTTAATTAATCAAACGATTATACACGTTCGCGTGACACAATTATAAACTTTTAAAATTAAAGTCAAGATATGTGTTCACGCAATTTTGACGGAACAACTTTAATATTAATAAAGCGTGATTAATTGTGTACACGTACGCGTGACATGATTCTTGACGCGCCACATGAGACGAGTACACGTACACGTGATTTTTTTTCTAGATATTATTGTTACATCCCGTACCTTAATATTAAGATGTGTCATAGTAAATCCACATGAGTTCGAAGGGATTATGTTTATAAGGAGGTTATAGAGGGTTTAAGACATTATTATTATGAGACCCTGTAAGTTTACAACCTTGACACCGTTAGATATTATGTTAGTGTGATATTTTCTTTTAAGCGGAGTATTTTAGTAAAAGTTTTGTAAGTATAATTTTGGATAGTTACCATTGTTACTATTTTCGGATATGGTAAATTATACACATAATATGAGAAAGTTTATAAATAAGATTTTCTTTATTGTAAAAAAATAGAATAGAAGTTATTTTCTCACAAAAGAAGGTTATGTTTTTACCATTTTTAGAATTTAGGTGCACGAAAAATTGTACTCTTTATATGAGATTAGGAAATTAGAAGTTGAGAAAATATATGTATTTTTACATGAATTTTTTAATGAAATAATAGTGTATGAATTTATTTTACAGGGTACCACCTGACCGTAATAGTACGGTGTATAAAATGTATTAAAAATAAATAAAATTTTAAGTAATTTGAGATAATTTTTAATTATGCGGGTAACTGGTTAATTACCGGATAATGAGATATTACCTAATTAACTAATAAGTTGGATAAAGATTAAAATTTCCCTCCACCCCACGTGGCAGTAAGTCACATCTTAAGCAAATGACTCTTAGTATTTTGATTAGGTGGCAACCTAGAATACTAAGTATAAGACACTTCAATTCCAAATACAAACAACCTTACAACAAGAACGTGATTTCTTACCAAAATTCCTACAAAATTCCTACAAATACCTTACAATCACAACAGGAGCTAAACGTTCCTACATATATAAACGTTCTATATATGCCTCAATATGGAACTATCTATTTCCACTCCAACTAAATATCTACAAAAAAAAAAAAAACCAAGAACTTCATATTCAAGCAATAAAAGAAAAAGAAAAAGAAAAAAGAAGAAGCAATGTTAGCAATATTTCACAAGGCGTTTGCGCATTCTCCAGACGAGCTACATAGCCCTTCATCTAAAGATGTTTGCTACCAAAGAAATAGAGCTAAAGTTAAGGCCAAGTATATTCTGCTTTGAAGGCTAGTATGAGTTGGTTTTGCATGGAGAATTTACAATTGGGTGTGCACCATTAAGAAAAAACAATGTTGATTTTGAGTTTCGGTTTGTCCATATTTTTCAATTTTCTGAGGGAGTACGATGTACCTTTCCCAAGAATATCATACGGATTTTTTCCTACTCCAGGTATGATAAGGCTAATCTTTTTTTTTTTGGCATGATCCAAGTAATGATACGTAAACGTAATGCTATTCCATAAACGGTTCTACTCTTAGCAGTTAAGGATCTCATGTTATTCATTTCGGTAAACTGATATTCAAGCATGTCTAAGTATGTACCTAGTCCCTATTGAGGTATATGATAGAGATGTTAATATTTATGATATAGTGATACATGTACATGCATCTTCATGCATTTACCACCATGCTACGGCCGGCCAGGAAATTACCACCGGTTGGACAGTCATGCATATTCATTTAACACCGAGCTATGACCGATCGGGTAGTCATGCATTTACCAATGAGCTACAGATGGTTGGGAAGTTACACACTTACCACCGAGCTACGGCCGGTCAGGCAGTCATGCATTTACCACCGCGCACGACCAGTCGTGAAGTTACCACTTATCAGTTGGGCAGTCATGCATCATGCGATATGGATAATAGTATCAAAGAGAAGCAATATATATATAAGTATAATAAGTATGCATATACGATGGATAATAGTATTCAGGTTGATTCTTATATGTCTTCAATTAATGTTAACTTATTGTTATGTTTCAGTTCTGCCTTACATACTTAGTACATTATTCGTACTAACATCCTTTTGTTGGGGACGCTGTATTCATACCTGCAGGTATAGCTAATCAGATTGACGAGCCCTCACAGTAGACGAGGTTGGCATTCAACGCAGGATCGGTAGGACTCCACCACATTAGGAGTGCAGTCGAGTCTATAAGTCATCGTGTCAGAGTTTTGCTACAGACTTATGGGTAGGCTGGTACCCTGTCCCATTTTATGTCAAATGATCTTAGAGGCTTTGCAGACAGAGGTTCATTTTATACAGTATGTCAGAGGCCTTGACGGCCCATATGTATTCATGTTTTAAGAAAAATGGTTCAGTGATACAGTGTTGCCTACTTATAGTTATACATTATGAGTTGTGGCCATGTTGGCCCATGATAGTTGTAGAAGAAAAAAATGATTTACATAGTGGTTTGCTCGGGCCAGTACGGAATCGGGTGCCAGCCACGCCTCCCCAGGTTTGGGGCGTGACTAATACATAATGCCATAATTCAGTAATTTAAAAGCGGTAAAAGGTAAAACGCACATAGGTTTTAAAACACAAAATTAAAAAATTTAATTAGGCCATGTATGATCAAAGCGATCGTGCTAAAACCACAGAATCTAAGAATGCCTAATACCTTATCCCGAGTTAACATAATTTCTTACCAGATTTTTTGGCTTTCGCGGACTTTTCAAACAGAGTCAAACTTCCTCGATTTGGGATTTAAAATAAATCTTGATTTGGGACACCATAAATATTCCAAGTTGCGACTCTGAAATTAAATAAATAATTACATTTCGCTTATGTCACTTTAATTGGAAAAACTCCTCTATCCCCTCGGGAAAAAATAAAGGAGGTGTGACAGCTCTGGCGACTCTGCTGGGGAACAAGAATCAAAAACTTCTGTTCAGGGTTCAGAATTTGAGCTTGTAATGTGATCTGTACTTGGCTTTATTGATTTGATGTTATTACTGTGTTTTGGGCCTAATGTGCTAATTGCCACTTATTTACCACTTTGATATTATTTGAATTATATTAAACTGTCTTCTTACGCCTCCCTTCCGAGCCTTCATAATATATAGTGCACACGTGCGCGTGGCCCAATTTTCTGTTAGAAGTCATACCAATTAGAACGAGGCTGGTCAGTAACTAGGCCAGGTAGACTTTCATGCTCCCGGTACGTTGCCTCCACCTCGGCTCGAGTTTTCCGCTTGGGTAAGCCAGGTCTAAATACCCCCTTAGGATTTAAACCTAGAATAACATAGCCTCATGCCGGATCCCTAGTAGGAACATTTGTTTGCATCATGTACATTTGACTTTGGGTCCATCTAGGACAGGTGTACCTAAGAGTTACATGACCATCCTGATGCATCTTATGTGCTACTTGTGCATAATGTTTGATTTGGTTGCATGTTGACCGATTTCTAAAAACAAAAATAAAAATATAAAAATATTGAGGAAAAACCAGAAGGAAGAAAATATGAGAGAGAAAATTTACTCAGTTTTCGAAAATCTCAGTATTTACCCTAAAAATATTATTAAAAAATAAGCTTGAATTTTTCAAAAAGTGTCATCCTATTCTTGAAACATTTACGAACTACGAGGGTCTAATTCTCACCGTATGTGAGATACGAAGGCAACCTTCATAGGGTTCGGCCCCATTTTTTACAAAAAATAACTAAAAAAGAAAGAAATGTGTCTAGTGTTTTTTTATAAAAAAACAAGCAGACCCACCTTCGATTAATCCCAAGTCGTTTCTGTCGGAATAGCCTTAGAACATCTTCAAAATTTTCGAAGTGTTGTTCTTGCAAGAACGAACATGTCTGTTAATTGGGAATCACTTTTACCATAATGCCCTTCCCCCATCCCTAAAGCTATCCGTGGAAGTAAGAAGGGTCCATAGTGTGAAAATAGCCACCCTTTCCTCGACCACAGTTGTAAAATTAGCCACCCTCTCTTTGATTTTTCTTAAAATTGAGTTATTTACAAAAGATTGTTTTACAAAATGAGTGCATTGGTTTTCTCTCTTGGGACTAGTGTCAACCCTAACTTTAACCACCCACAGGTACAAATGAGCACTGTCCGGAACACACATTTCACAGTTGTAGACGAGGCTCCACTTCAACTTCAGATGTGGTGGTATGACTTGTGGGAAGATGGTCAGAAATGGGTCACCAAGCACCTCAGAGCCCTCACAGATATTATGAAAGTTAAACCACAGGATGGTTTGATTGAGGCACTAGTGATTTTTTGGGACCCTGTTCACAATGTATTCTGTTTCTCCAATTTTGAGCTTACTCCCACTTTAGAAGAGATAGTTGGATATTCCGGATTTGGTAGAGATTTGAGAAACCAGAAGCTCATATTCCTGAAGGTTCTCTCTGTACACTGATTCTTCGATCTTCTGAACATCAGTAAGAAAGTCAGAAAGACCAACATAGTCGAAGGTGTTGTTCTTTCTACTTCCTGTACTCCAGGTTCGGGTAGCCAAATAGGTTTGAAATTCATGAAAAGGGCCTTAGCAACAAGTAGAACAAGGACACATCGCAGGTTCACCGTCGCTTCATCTTTATAGTGGTGTTTCTAGGAATCATGGTCTTCCTAAATGAAGAGCGGACAATTGATACCCGCATAGCCAAGGTTGTACAGGTCCTCACTACCAAAGAACATCACACTCTTGCTCCGATCATTCTATCAGACATTTATCAGGCTTTGACTTTGTGTAAGTCTGGGGAAAAATTCTTCGAAGGGTGAAATGTTTTGTTGCAAATATGGTTGATTGAGCATCTCCGACATCAACCCAAGTTCATAAGCTATGATCCGAGCAAGGAAAATTTCATTGAGAGTTACGAAGAAAGAGTAAAAGATTACAACTCTCTAGAAAGGGTGGAAGCCTGGATATCCCACCTAAGATCCTTAAACACAAGTCAAATTGAGTGGACTTTGGGATGGATCCCGGTAAGAGAGGTGATACACATGTAGGCCCTAAAAAATTATTTGCTGCTATTCGGTTTGAGAAGTGTCCAGCCTTATGCTCCAGAGAGAGTTCTAAGACAGCTAGGAAGGTACCAAGTAGTGCCTAAGGATGAATATTTGAGTGTGCAAGTGATTGAGCTACACTCCGAAGCCCCACTCCCTGAGGCTTTAATCCAATAAATTTGGAATGGTTACCGGTACTTAAAAGATAATACCCAGGTGCCAGATCATTCGAAAGGTGAGGTAGATCCGAGTTATGCTATATGGTTTAGGAAGAGGTCTCGCGTGGATGATGAGCCAGTTCCCGAGCCCAAAAGGCTCGCAAAAAGGCCGCATGTTCAAGCCTTTGATGATAAAATCCAAGAACAGTTAGTCTGGGGTGAAAAGTAAAAGGGATACAAAGAATATATTCATGCCTTAGAAGAAAGGCTGAGAAACCTCAATTTTGAGAAAGACTTACAAGAACAAGAAGCTGAAGGTGAAAAGAAGAGTCTAATCCGCGAGAATGAAGCCCTCCGTGCTCGACTTCAACAGATGTTGAAAGCCTCTGAAGTGCCGGTGAGAAATTGGAAAGACCAGAAAACCATTGCGAATCTGATGAAAAAGGTGCAAGATTATGATGCCATCTTGGCAACGACTGAAAAGGCGTTGGACAAAGCCAAGGAAAAAATCGTACAGTTAAATGAGAAGTTTGAATCAAGTAAGGATCGCCAAGTAAAAAAATATGAATAAGAGAGGGCTCAATTCGAGAGAGAGAAGGCCAGGTTCAGAAGCTTAGCTCCATGCGCAGTTGGAAGAAATCAGAAGGTACAATAGAGAATACCAACATGCAGAATTTGATAGGGAGAGGGCCTAGGCAAGAATCGAGAAGGCTAGACTTCGGGCTCAGTTGGAGTCAGCTTTAGATCGTGAGGGCCACTAAGAGAGATAGCCACCATTTGCCAGCAGCAGTTACAAGATCAAGACCAGAATTTTCAGTACTTCAGAGAGAAAGTCCATGATTTGGCTACTTATACCGCTCAAAGTTATGTGAACTGCCAAGGGATGAATTATGAGAAGTTTTTGGAGCATGCACCTATTTTTGCCCGTCATCTTGCAGTAGAGTTAGAGAGGATGTGTCGTACATTGGGGAGTCAACCAGGGCAAGCCCCACCATGAGCAGATGTTCCAGTGGTTGAAAGCAAAAAGATTGTGGAGTTGAAACATAGTCTAGCTGTTAGAACTTTTCATGTAGCAGTTATGTTTAGTTTGAGTCATTGTTGAGTCTTTTAAATCATTGTCTGTTAATCTTGTCAGAGTCTGTTAAGTCATTTTGGATGTAAAGCCTTTTCTGTCATTGTATTTTGAATTGTTTCATTTTGTAAAAAAACCGAGATTATTATTGTTTTTCCCTAAACTACGTAATGGTCTAATTCATGAGGTGTCAATGATACGTAGGCAATCCCCGTCGGATGCGATCATAACCATAATTAATCTGAAAAAGAAAAAATTAAATAATAATAAATAAAAAAAAGAGGGAAAGAAAAGAGAGTGTTAAATTCATGATGAAAATAAACCAATAAGCCAGGATGAAGCATGGAGCCTTCCAAACTCATTCTTGAAATGAAAATGGCATTAGGTGCATGACATACAATGTGTGATTAATACCTGCAAAATGCCTAACTCTAACACGTTTTTTGTTTGTCATCTATAAAAATAAAGTTAAACAGAGGTGGTTGGTTTGTGGTTTAAACTGGTGAATCACCCTTACAACACGAGATCAAAAGGAAAAAGTAGAATGACAAACAACACTGAGAATGATTCATATAATGATGATGTCCATGGACAAATGGTCGAACAAGGTACGGGACTGGTTGAAAAACTAAGAGTGTTGAAACAACAATTGGCAGAGATGTACCAAGCTTGGGTGAATGGACAGGCACCGCCCCCAATACCCATAGGGCCTTCGGATAATTTTCATAATGTGTCAGATGCAAATCAAGTGCCCATTTCCATAACAAGTAACCCATTGTACCAACCTGGATTCAGTCTGAGAATTAACCTTCCCACTATCCCTAGTACCTCCATTCCACGTTCTAACCGCACCCCTCAGAAATGAGCCACCTATTGTACCCATTGTCCTTACTTTCACTGTTCCTCAACCGGCTATCACTTAAAAGCTCAACAAGGATCCACAACTGAATGCTCACGATGCCCAACATTACTCTTCTGAACTAACTTTCAAGGTTCAAGATTCATACAAGCATACTCCTCAGTAAGTATTCCTAATTGAGATCGAAAAGCCCGACAAGAATATGGAAGAAGAGGAAATGACCAGAAAAATGAAGAGCTTGCAACAAACCATGAGAAACATACAAGGTTTTGGAGGCCACAAGAGTGTTTCGTTTAACGATCTATGTATGTTCTCTCATGTTCATTTGCCACCTGGCTTCAAAACCCCCAAGTTTGACAAGTATGATGGGCATGGTGATCCCGTTGCCCATTTGAAGAAGTATTGTAACCATTGAGGGGAGAAGAAGGAAAAGAAGAATTACTCATGGCTTATTTTGGGGAAAGTTCAACAGGAATTGCATCGGAATGGTTCATAGATCAAGACATATCTCACTGGCACGTTTGGAACGACATGGCTCAAGATTTTGTCCAACAGTTTCAGTACAATATTGATATAGTGTTAGACTGCTCCTCTCTCGTCAATATAAAGAAGAAACTAACAGAAAGCTTCAGAGAATATGCAATCAAGTTGAGAGAGCAGACTGCGAGGGTCAAACAACCAATGAAAGAGGCAAAAATGATTGACTATTTTCTCCAAGCACAGGATCCTGATTACCTCCATTACATGTTGGCCGCCATTGGCAAACCTTCCGCTGAGGCGATTAAGATTGGTGAAATAGTTGAGAATGACATGAAGTCAGGAAAAATTGTGAGTCAGGCAGCCCTTAAGGCAACCATGCAAGCAATACAAAGCGGTTCAGGCAGTTTTAGAATCGGAAAAAGAAGGAGGAAGGATCCATGATGGAATCTGGGTTCGGGGGAGTTCAAAGAGGAATAGTTCATTATTATGTGAAATTCCAACAAGGACAATACAATTCTCCTCAACATTACTATCCGCCTCAGGGTCCTTGATACTCAGTTCCCCCGCAACAATACACCGTGTTTAATGCTCAGGCTTATGCCAGGCTTCCCAATCACCAACAATGGCGGGCACCGATTCCAAAAGAATTTTCAAGCACCACATAATCCTCGTCCCCGACAAGAATATGTGAGAGAATAGGAGCCAAAGAAAGTGTTCACCCCAATTGGAGAATCGTATACAAGCCTATTCCGAAAGTTGATGCAGTTGAAGTTGATTGAACCTATCATGCTGCGTTATGTGAATCCAAATTCAAAAGGTTTTGAATCTTACTGAGTATCACTCTAATACCCAAGGTCAAAGTACCAAAAATTGTTGGACATTGAAGAAAGCCATTGAAAATTTGATTGAAGCAAAGGTAATTGTGGTAACAAACAATGAGGATACTCCTAATATCACAAGCAATCCACTCACATCTCATGATAATACACATTTTATTGGGATGGTTTGTGATGATCGGGATTATAAGAAGTCTGGAAAGAAGAAGATGGCTATTGGAACGAAAGGGCAAGAACCAAAAGTGATAGTAAGCCCGCCACAATTGGCATCGTTGATTATGAAAGGTGCGAGTTCTAGTTTGATCTTGGCAGGTTCTAAAAAAACGATTCTCTATGTCCCTGGAAGCACAAAAAAGGTTGAGTCTCAATTGGGTGGACTCAAACTTTACATCCCTAGAGGCATTCAAAAGATCGTTTCGAATAATGTTTTGAGAAATATAACAGCGCCAGTTATGATCCGACTTGTTGCACAACTCCCAGTGACAAACACAAAAGCTATTCACTGGAATTATAACAAGACTGTCATGACATACAAAGGAAAAGAGATATTTGAAGAAACAAATGAAATGGGGGGCTTGACCCGCTCTGGAAGGTGCTATTCACCAGAAGAATCGAGAAAAGCTAAGCAAGCCAGGGAAAGTCACTTGATAGTGAAAGAAACCGTTGTAGAAAGAGAAGCAAAGGAATTCCTTAAGAAGATGAAAATGCAAGACTACTCAATCATTTACCAACTAAGAAAACCCCTGCTAAGATATCTTTGTTATCTCTGCTTTTGCACTCGGAAGGGCATCGCCGTGTGTTGATCAAAACTCTGAATGAGGCATATGTCTCAGAAAATACAACGGTGAATCATCTAGAAAAAATGGCTGAAAGATTCTTTGAAGTAAATAGAATTACTTTTAGCGATGATGATTTGCCTGAAGAAGGGGCTGGGCACAATATAGCTTGGCATATTATGGTCAAATATGAAGGGAACTACGTAAAAGGAGTCATGATTGATGGAGGCTCAAGTGTAGATATTTTCCCTCTTTCTACTCTACAACAACTGAACATTGACACTAACAGAATTCAAACTAGTAATGCCAGTATCAGAGCTTTTGATGGTTCAAGAAGAGACACTATTGGGGAAATCAAACTCACCATGACAAACGGCCCGGTTGATTTTAACATTGTCTTTCAAGTGTTGGATATGGAAACTTCCTATAATTTTCTTCTGGGAAGGTCGTGGATCCATATAGCATGAGTTGTACCATCCACCCTAAATCAAATGGTCAAATTCGAGTATGACATGCAAGAAATTATTGTTCATAGGGAGGACGACTCATCCTTCTATAAAGACACGTCCATTCCATGTATCGAGGCCAAGGAAGGATGTGAATCCATCATATATCAAGCATTTGAGGTGGACCAAGTGGAAGAAGGAAAAACCAATTCTGCATCCCCATCTTTCAGCCATTTCTAAGATGGTAGCCTCGTTGATGTTGAGGAACATATATGAACCAGGAAAAGGATTATGATCCTCTCTGCAAGGAATTGTGAACCCCAGTGCTCCTTTTTCGAAAAAAGATACATTTGGCTTGGGTTTTAAACCAACACCAGCTGACATAGACAGATACAAGGCCCGCAAAAAGAATGGTTAGAATTTGTCCAAACCAATCCCTCACATTGCCTACTCTTTTGTCAAGCCACAATTTGAAGAAGTCCAAAATCCTTCTACTCAGGATGACATTGATGAAGTTTGTCAAGGTCTCAAGGAGATGTTCTATGAGATCAATATGCTTCAATTTGGTGAGGGACCTAGCCATGCAAGTGTTCAGTTGATTGGTCCATATACCTCGCTCAATAACTGGGAAGCAACTCCTCTTCCCATCAGGAAGGAGTCTTGATAGTCTGTTTTATTGCTTTTTTGGTATTTGGATTATTTTAAGGGTTGTAATCCAGATGTTTTAGTTTAATTTCTTTGCTTTGATGTTAACCCTTCTGTCCTTTCAAATTCAGTGAAATGAAGTTCCAGTTTCATAGTTAAATTCTATTTTTTCCTTTCCCTAATTTTTGTTAATTTCTTATCATTTTCAGTTTCGTTAATGCTGGCTTTAAAAACATGACATGCATGCGGAATTCATGCCCAGATCTTAAAACGTTGTCTAATCTTGAAATACTGAATCAAGAAGTTGAGTATGATGAAGATGAGGCTTGTAAGGAAATGAAAAGGGAATTGGATCAATTTGAGAATAAGCCTAAGCCTAATTTAAGTGAAACTGAGGAAATTAATCTAGGAAGTCCTGAAGAAACTAGAGAAACAAATATAAGCATTCATACTGAACAAAAGACTAGAGATGCCATTATTCAAGTTTTTTCGAGTACAGAGATGTATTTGCTTGGTCGTATGATGACATGCCGGGTTTGAGTGCCGATTTAGTGGTTCATAAGCTTCCCACATATCCTAATTTCCCACCAATCCAGCAAAACCAAAGGAAGTTTAAGAAAGACACGAGTGATAGAATTAAAGAAGAAATCACGAAGCAACTAAGTGCAAATGTGATCAAGGTCGTCCGATATACCACATGGTTACTGATAAGTAGGGATTTTGACAGCTTATTTACTCTCTTTACTTGCGTTTTAGCTCAAAAATGCTTAAAGGTATTCCCGAGAACTAATGAAATGTGCTTTCTTTCAGGAATATTGGGAAATGAGCCAAAGAAGTAAAAATCAACTCATAAAGGAGTCACATAGACAAGGACTAAAACAAGGCAAAAAGGCCTACAGTGCGGGCCGCACAATACTGCGTGCGGCTGCAAACAATGAAGAAGCACTGTTAGATTTCCTTCAGAGAATACGGACAACACAATTGTTATGCGGCTTCAGAAGAGGAGATTCCGAGATTATGATTTTAGGCAATCTGAAGATATGCAGACCGCACTACTATTGTGCGGTCGCAGGAGCCAAAGTGCGGCCGCACTCACAAATGTGCGGTCCGCAGAAGAAGGTCCAGCCTCAGTCCAATCTCACGTGTGCGGCCGCACTCAAAAATGTGTCGTCCACACAATCAGATGAAGTGCAGCCGCATCCCACCTTTATGCGATCGCAGAAAGCTCAGTTGACTAGTCAAGCTCAAAGTGCGGACCACACACAAAATTATACGGCCGCACAACCTCCGTTGGGGAATTTCTGTCAGATATTTTTTTCTTAGTATACATAGAACCTTTTATCATTTTTAGGTTAAGTTGGTTAAGAGAGGAGTATCTGAGCCGTTTGTATTTTCTATATTGGGTAACATTGTACTAGATTAGCTTCTAAACATCAGATTTTCTCTCCTTAATCAATTATTATACATTCTATCTTAATTTCTTCTTTTATTTCTTTATTTTCTATGAGTATCTAAACTCTTAGATAGGGTTGTGACCCAACCCTAGTACGGATACTAAATAGGTTATTGAATTAGGGCTTATTTATGATTGGGTATATGATATTTAGCCTTGTTCTTGCTTGAATTCTAGAATTAATGGTTGCAAACATTGATTCATGCCTATTTGACTTAGTCTCTACTTGAGAAAGAGAGACTAAGTCAAGGAAAACTTGGCTAACTAGGAATTTGGGTGAACTCAAGAGATTGATAGCCCCAATTAAAGGATCGAACTTAGAGATAGTAATACCCGACTAGGAAATTTATCACTTGCTTTGTGAAATACCCATTTGGACTTGAGAAAGCAAAATCGGGCGAAGTCACTCAAACTACCGAGCGGTATAGAATGAGTAATTGAGTGTGATTGCTATATTGTATCCCGATCAACCAAACATGCCCTAAAACTCTAAATCCGTTAGGTAACCAACTAGGCGGAAGTCGCAACCCTTGATCTTTTATCATTTGAAAAACAAACAAAACCAAAATATTGTCTCCTAGTTTTACAATTGCAATCAGTAGCTTAAAGTAGAAGTAGAAACAACAATCTAGAATGTGGAAGAGTAATCTAGGGCATATCATACATTTACACTAAGTATATACCTAATCCCAAATCTAACTCCCTGTGGATTCAACCCCGACTTGCATTGGGTTTTTATTATTGCTTAGACCGCCTCACTACCTATATTTGTGGTGTGAGTTTGGGAGAGATCAATTTTTGATGCCGTTGCCGAGGAGTTAAATGGATTTAGCTATATAGCTAGGTTTTTGTGAGATTTGTCTTTTTTCCTTCCGATTCACTAATTTTATTTTTGAATTGCTTATATGTACGAGAATGGCTCTCAACAATGAACCCATCGGGAATTTTCCATTGGGGGAGGAAGTTGACAATAATCAAGGAGATGAGGTTCTCCTCGAACCTCAATCAAATAGGCGAGGCCGACCGCCTTATGATAATGTTCCCGTCCCTCCCCCACCTCCACCAAGAGCGGTAGCGCACAGGGTGTTGGCGAACGAGGGTTATGCAAGTGCTATAATCCCGCCCTGTATTAGGGCGGGAAACTTCCAAATCACCAACGTAATGCTTACACTACTTGAGCAACTTGGATTCTTCACCAGGGATCTAAGCCAAAATGCTTACAAGCATCTCAAGGGGTTAGTCGATACTTGTTGGGGAGCAAGTAAACAAATGTTTCCGTGGATGCATTGTGTTTGAGGCTATTTCCCTTTTATCTATGGGGAAAGGCATTGGATTGGTTAGAGAGATTACCAAATCATTCCATCCATACATGGGATGAGCTGGCCAAAAAATTCATTGCTAAATTCTTCTCTCTGGGGCATATAGCTACACTACGGGATGAAATACTAGCGTTCAAGCAAGACCCCATGATCCATTGCACGAGATTTGGGAAAGATATAGTACCATGGTTAAAGAGTGCCTGAATAATGATATGACTAAGTCCATGATCCAACAAACCTTCTACAGGGGGATCAACACAACAAATCAATGTGTGTTAAATCAACTCACCAGCAGGATGAAACGACACGGCCGATCGTTTCGTGAGATTAGCCCTGTTTCTCCCATTTCTGATTTATCATATATTTCTTAGCCTGTTTATTTTCTGTTGGGTCGGTTGGTTTAGGTTCTGAGTGGTTGTGGAGAGAACAGAGGCACTTAGCCTCTTAAAGTAGCCTAATAGTTGAAAAGTCAATTGGGAGTTGACTTATTGGTAAACGACCTTGGAATGTGAATTTCATGGCTCGGATAGCTTCATTAGGTGATTTAGGACTTAGGAGTGTGTTCGGAATGAAGTTTTGGTGTCCGGTGTAGAATTAGGCTTGAACTGGCGAAAGTTAGTTTTTGCCGATTTCCGGTCGGCAGTGGAAAAATATGCTATCGGGATCGGAATAGAATTCTGGAAGTTAGAGCATATTCGTAATGTCATTTTGGATATGTGTGCAAAATTTCAGGTCAATCGGATGTGTTTTGGTTGGTTTCGGCATCATTGGCAAAATTTAGAAGTTTTAAAGTTCATAGGTTTTAATTTGATGTAATTTTGGTGTTTTGTGTTGTTTTTGGTGTTTCGAAGGCTCGACTAAGTTTGAATAATTCTATGGGGTGTGTTAGTATGTTTTTTTGGGGCCCCTAGGGGCTCGGGATTGATTTCGGATGGTTAGCGGAGGTTTGGACTTAGGAAATTTGCAGCAAATAGCTACTGGTGTGAATCTACTGGTGTGGCCGCACCTGCAGATGGGGAGCCGCAGGTGCAATGCCACAGATGTGAAGGACCATGCGCATGTGCGAAAAGAGGCTAGGCAGGAAGAATCCGCAGGTGCGAAGCATGGGACGCACCTGCGAAGCCGCAGGTGCGGAAAAGGAATCGCAGGTGCGAGAATCGGACTGTTAGTGGGCTTTCGCAAATGTGCACCTGGGACCGCAGGTGCGCACCTGGGACTACAGGTGAGGGTCCGCAGGTGCGAATAATTGTCCGCAGGTGCGGATTTAACTGGGCAGAACAGTATAAAAAGGTGCCTCCGCGAATATTTCATCATTTCTTCCATTGTTGCATGCAGGTTAAGCTTGTTTGAGAGCAAATTGAAGGGGGAATTCAAAGGTCTTCAGTGGAGGTAAGTTCCCGGACTATAAAACTCATTTCTATGTTATTTTGTAACGAATTAGGCTTCTAATTTGAAGAATTAAAGTGGAAAAAGTTGGGAAAAATTGGGAGGGAATTTGGAAATTCTTTTGGTGATTTGAGTGAGAAATTATGGTCTGATTGTGGAATTTTTGGTATGTATAGAATTGTGGGACGATGAGGATTCTAGTGATATAAATTGTATTGAATTCTGAGACATGTGTCCCGGCCTCGAGTTTTGCCGAATTTTGAGAATTGTGTTAAAATTGATAGTTTTTGATTGGGTTTTGTTCCTTTAGCATATATTGATGATGTTAATCTGCTTTGGTTAGATTCAAAGCAATCGGGAGCCAATATAGATTATATATATATGGATCGAGCTCCACGCTGCAACAATATAGTTATATATGGATCGGGCTGCGCACCGCAGCAATATACATATTGGATCAGGTTGCATGCCACAATAGATATAGCGCTTGGGCTGAAGGAGCCCCTCCAAGAGTCTGTACACCCGCAGTGAGTGCAGTCGACTATTATATGGATCGGGTTGCACGCCTCAACGTATGCTATGTAGTGGAGCGGGCTGCCCCCCGCAACAGTTGTGTGTGTTCATGGTACTTGCTGAGTACGAGTGTTAAGTGAGAGCATGAGATAGTGGTAGTGGAGCCACGAGTGAATGAAAGGTTGTGCCCGAGAGGATTTATTGTGAGTGATACTATGCCCGAGGGGCTTATATTTTATGAAAATGTTGTTTTTGCTCTTCTTACATTGAGCCTCTAATAAGAAAATGCTGGATAATTATTTTATACGAGATTTTTAAATGGAAACCGGAGTTTTATGAAATATTTGGAATTGTAGATCCCTGACTTGATTTGCTCATTTCCACCGTTATTTATTATATGGATTTACATGATTTAAATGCTCGTCACTACACTCAAGTTTTTAGTTACATTGATTACTTGCTGAGTTGGCATACTCACGTTACTCCCTGCACCTTTGTGTGCAGATCCAGGTACCGGACCATCTCACTAGTTGATTTCCGGACGAGCTTGGAGTTGTTCGAGGATTGATGTAGCTGCTCAGCGTCCCCAGCTCACCTCCTTTCCTTCCCTCAGATCATAGTTTCTTTTGGTCTTTTGTACCTCAGACGTTTGTTGTAGAAAGTCACTATGTTGTACATTGTATTTTTAGTCTTAGATGCTCATGACAGTTGACTCCAAATTTTGGGGAAGTGTGTATTTGTTTCATCTCATTCCGCTATTTTTAAAATCTGCTAATTATGGGAAATTATGATATATATATATATATATATATATATATATATATATATCGATAGTCTAAAACGGTTCGTTAGCCTAGTTCCAAGGTAGGCGCCATCACGACCAGCTTAGGATTTGGGGTCGTGACAGAACTTCATGAACACGCCTTATGCCAAAGCTTGTGAAATTTTGGATGAGAAGGTGTCACCAATGAAGGGTTTTATGAGGTTCGGTAAGAGGGGAAAGTTGAGTCCCCAGTTTATTGGGTTTGAGGTGCTTCAGAGGGTTTGGGGGTGGCTTATAGACTTGCCTTGCCTCCCAGCTTATCGAGTGTTCATCAGGTGTTCCATGTTTCGATGCTCCAGAAGTATGTTGGTGACCCGTCTCATATTTTTGGACTTCAGCACGGTTCAACTCGAGGGTGATATGTCATATGAGATAGAGCCAGTGGCTATTTTGGGTCGTCAGGTCAGAAAGCTGAGGTCCAATGATATAGCTTCGGTGAAGGTTCAGTGGAAAAGACAGCCGATGGAGGATGCCACCTGGGAGACCGAGCGGGATATGCGGGACATGTATCCTCACTTATTCGAGACTCCGGGTATGTTTCTAGACCCGTTTGAGGACGAACGTTTGTTTAAGAAGGGGAGGATGTAACGACCCTACCGGTCGTTTCGTAAGATTAGACCCTTTTCCCCCATTTCTGATTTATCATATATTGCTTAGCCTGTTTATGTTGTGTTGGGTCGGTTGGTTTAGGTTCAGAGTGGTCGTGGAGAGAACATAGGCACTTAGCCTCTTCAAGTAGCCTAATAGTTGAAAAGTCAACTGGGAGTTGACTTATTGGTAAACGACCTCGGAATGTTGATTTCATGGCTAATATAGCTCCGTTAGGTTATTTGGGACTTAGGAGTGTGTTCGGAATGAAGTCTTGGTGTCCGGTGTAGAATTAGGCTTGAATTGGCGAAAGTTAGTTTTTGGCGATTTCCGGTCGGTACTGAAAAAATAGGCTATCGGGGTCGGAATGGAATTCCAGAAGTTGGAGCAGATTCGTAGTGTCATTTTGGATATGTTTGCAAAATTTCAGGTCAATCGGATGTGTTTTGGTTGGTTTCGGCATCATTGGCGAAATTTAGAAGTTTTAAAGTTCATAGGTTTGAATTTAATGTTATTTTGGTGTTTTTGTGTTGTTTTTGGTGTTTCGAAGGCTCGACTAAGTTTGAATAATGCTATGGGGTGTGTTAGTATGTTTGGTTGGGGCCCCGAGGGGCTTGGGATTGATTTCGGATGGTTAGCAGAAGTTTGGACTTAGGAAATTTGCAGCAAATAGCTGCTGGTGTGAATCTACTGATGTGGCCGCACCTGCGGATGGGGAGCCGCAGGTGCGAAGGGCCATGCGCAGGTGCGAAAAGAGGCTAGGCAGGAGGAATCCGCAGGTGCGAGAATTGGAATGTTAGTGGGTTTTCGCAGGTGCGGGCCTGGGACCGCAGGTGTGGGTCCGTAGGTGCGAATAATTGTCTGTAGGTGCAGATTTAACTGGGCAGAACAGTACAAAAAGGTGCCTCCGCGAATATTTTGTCATTTCTTCCATTGTTGCATGCGGATTAAACTTGTTTGAGAGCAAATTGAAGGGGGGATTCGAAGGTCTTCAGTGGAGGTAAGTTCCCGGACTATAAAACTCGTCTCTATGTTATTTTGTAACGGATTAGGCTTGTAATTCGAAGAATTAAAGTGGAAAAATTTGGGAAAAATTGGGAGGAAATTTGGAAATTCTTTTGGTGATTTGAGTGAGAAATTATGGTCCGATTGTGGAATTTTTTTTATGTATAGAATCATGGGAGGATGAGGATTCAAGTGATGTAAATTTTATTGAATTCTGAGACGTGGGCCTGAGGCTCTGGTTTGGCCGAATTTCGAGAATTGTGTTAAAATTGATAATTTTCGATTGGGTTTTGTTCCTTTAGCGCATATTGATGATGTTAATATGGTTTGTTTATATTCGAAGCAATCAGGAGCCAATTCGAGGGGCAAGCGCATCGCGGAGTAGCTTTTGGACTACTTTGAGGTAAGTAACGATTGTAACTCTAAACCTGAGGGTATGACACCCCGTTATTTGATAATGTGTTGATAAATGAGGTGACACACATGCTAGGTGACGAGCGTGGGGGCGTGCACCGATAGGGATTGTGACTTGGTCTGTTCCGTAGCGACTATTAAGTCGCGTATTCGGTTTGAAACTTTATGATATCGTGTGTTTCGGAAGTTTATACTTGTTTATGGGCTATGAGCCATGTTTGGGGCCTTGTGCCGACCTGTTTAGACCCTCAGGGTTATTTTTCCATGTTTGGGTACTTTTACACTATTTTACCCCTATCCTGTTAGGACAATTGCGAACTCAGTCATGTTTCCTACTTGTTGTTATTTTCACTGTTATCACACTGCTTTGAAAACTCAGAAAAGTATTTTGAGCTGAGTCCCGTAAGTTGAGATAAACTACCCAAGTGGCTTGAGAGGGTGACTGAGATCCGAGTATGTGAGGATAGCTATGAATCGGGCTGCACGCTGCAGCAGTATATATGTGTTAGGCCGAGCGCCGAGTATGTGAGGATAGTTATGGGACGGGCTGCACGTCGCAACAATATATGTTATATATTATATATGGGTCGGGTTGCACGTTGCAATAATATAGATTATATATATATGGATCGAGCTGCACGCCGCAGTAATATATGTTATATATGGATCGGGCTGCACGCCGCAACAATATACCTATTGGAGTGGGTTGTCCGCCGCAGCAGTTGTGTGTGTTCATGGTACTTGTTGAGTACGAGTGTTAAGTGAGAGCATCAGATACTAATAGTAGAGTCACGAGTGACTGAGAGGCTGTGACCGAGAGGCTTTATTATGAGTGATATTGTGCCCGAGGGGCTTATATTTTATGAACATGTAGTTTTCGCTCTTTTACATTGAGCCTCTGATAAGAAAATGTTGGATAAATGTTTTATACGAGATTTTTAAATGGAAACCGGAGTTTTATGAAATATTCGGAATTGTATATCCCTGACTTGATTTGCTCATTTCCACCGTTATTTATTATATGGATTTACATGATTTAAATGCTCGTCACTACACTCAAGTTTTTAGTTACATTGATTACTTGCTGAGTTGGAATACTCACGTTACTCCCTGCACCTTTGTGTGCAGATCCAGGTACCGGACCATCTCACTAGTTGAATTCTGGACGAGCTTGGAGTTGTTTGAGGATTGAGGTAGCTTCTCAGCGTCCCCAGCTCACCTCTGTGTGCAGATCCAGGAGTTTTTTGAGAATTGAGTATTTTCAGTCTTAGATGCTCATGACAGTTGACTCCAAATTTCGGGAAAGTGTGTATTTGTTTCATCTCATTCCACTATTTTTAAAATCTGCTAATTATGGGAAATTATGATATGTATACATATATATATATATATATATATATATATATACATATATATATATATATAATGATAGTCCGAAACGGTTGGCTAGCCTAGTTCCATGGTAGGCGCCATCACGACCAGCTTAGGATTTGGGGTCGTGATAGAACTTCATGAACACGCCTTATGCCAAAGCTTGTGAAATTTTGGATGAGATGGTGGATACCCCATCAGCATGGAAAAGTAGGGCCAATGTTCCTGAAGGTCACCCAAATATCATTCACCTACACAAGGAGCTACGTGATCATGGGCAAGCTATCGCCGAGTTGACAACCACAATAAATCAATTGGCCAAAGCTCAGCTTCAACAAGTTCAAGGGTCGGAACAAGTGAATGCGATGGAAGGTGTGAATATGATGATGAATAAGAGATAAAATAAAGGTCAACAAGCGCAAAGCCGTTCGGAACAATTTGTGCAAGATGATAGTGGGTACGACCAAGGTGATTTGTACAATGGGCAAGAAGAAAAAGTGCAATAAGTCAAAAATTATCAAGGTCAAAGAAATAAGGCTCAAGGACAAAGTAACAACAATGGATATCACAAGGAAATCAAGGAAATTAGAACAACCAAAGCCACCAAGGCTATTGGAGTGGTGGTAGCAACAATCAAGGCAATTGGGGAAATAACAATAATAAAGGCAATTGGAATAATCAAGGTAACCAAAGCAATTGGGGAGGCAATAATCAAGGAAATTGGGGTGGAAACAATCAAAGCAATTGGGGAGGCAACAACCAAGGGGGTTGGAACAATAATAACCAAGGGAATCGTGGGTCGGGTTTTCAAAGACCCCTGATGTATCAACAACCAAGCAACTCGCCTCCATATCCGTCACAAGGTTATAGTTCTTCCAATAATGTGATGGGACGAATTGAAAATATGTTCAAACAAATGACGGAGAAAAATCCCGTCAATTAGCCTCCCACAACAATTCAATCCGCAATTTGGAGGTTCAACTTGGCCAAATCTTGCAAACTTTAAACACTCATCCTAAGGGAGCACTACCTAGTGATATGGTGGTGAACCCGAAGGGTGGGAACAATACGGGACATGCTATGGACGTAACCATGAGGAGCGGTAGAGGTGGAGATGCAACCACCTAAAATAAAAGAAGAATTGTGGATGATGATGTGTTTGTTCAAGTAGATGAAACTCAAAGTAATGTGGTTCAAGCTAACGAAGAAGTGAGGATTGACATTGATGAAAATGTGGAGTAAACCCAAGAGGAAGTGAACCCGTCTAGGGAGCACGTGATTGACATACCGGAACCGATAGTGCCAAAGGCCAAGGAACCAATGCAAAGGCCTCCTCATCCATCTCCTCAAAGGCTCGCAAATCAATATAGTGAGAACCAATTCAAGAATTTTATTGATACGATGAATAGTTTGTCCATAAATGTGCCATTGGTTGAGGCGCTAGAACAAATGCCAGGTTATGCAAAGTTTATGAAGGATTTGGTAACAAATAAGTAATCAATGAATTGTGAGACTATTAAGATGATGCATCAAGTGAGTGCAATTGTGCACTCAATGGCTCCGAAATTGGAAGATCCCGGCACTTTCACAATCCTTTTCACTATTGGGAGTGCTGACTTTGCAAAGCTCTATGTGATTTGGGGGCAAGTATCAACTTGATTCCCTACTCTGTGTTCAAAACTTTGGGAATTGAGCAACCAAGACCCACATCTATGAGGTTGCAAATGGGGGATCGGACTATGAAGAGACCATTGGGCATTATTATTGATGTGTTAGTTCGTGTTGAAAAGTTCATCATTCTAGCGGACATTGTGATCCTTGATTGTGAGGTTGACTATGAGGTGCCTATTATCTTGGGTAGACCTTTCCTTGATACGGGAAAGGCTCTATTTGATGTGGAATCCGAAGAGCTCACCTTCCACGTGGGTGATAAAAAAGTGATTTTCCATGTGTGCAAGTCGATGAGGCAACCAAATAGCAACGAAGTTTGTTCGTTTGGGGATTTAGTGACCAAAGTGATTGTTGATGGTGCTAGTGCTGTGATGAATGTTAAGGATACCTTGGAAGCTGTGTTGCTTAATCATGATGAAGATGAGAATGGAAGTCTTTATGGAATGTGTCAATGCTTTGAAAGGAATGGGGTCATATATTTATGAACCTCGAAAATTGTCCTTAGATCTTGAAAATCGGAAGACTCCTCCAACAAAGCCCTCAATCGAGGAGCCTCCCACTTTGGATTTAATACCTTTTCCTTCACATCTCAGGTATGAGTATCTTGGAACTTATTCCACTTTACCTGTTATTCTTTCCTCTTGCTTGACTAACGTGCAGGTAGATTCTACTTTGGCGGTGCTCCAAAAGAGGAAGAAAGCTATAGGTTGGATATTGGAGGATATTCGGGGTATAAGCCACACCTTTTGCATGCACAAGATTATTTTAGATGAGGATGCCAAACCCTCCGTGGAATATCAAAGAAGATTAAATGAGGCAATGCAAGAGACAGTGAAGAAGGAGATCATCAAATGGTTGGATGTCGGGGTTGTTTACCCCATTTTCGATAGCTCGTGGACCTCTCTGGTGCAATGTGTCCCAAAGAAAGGGGGAATGATTGTGATAAAACATGACAAGAATGAATTGATCCCCACAAGAACTATCACCGAGTGGAGAGTGTTCATGGACTATAGGAAGCTCAACAAAATCACTGGCAAAGATCATTTTCTACTTCCATTTCTTGATCAAATGCTTGATAGGTTGGTGAGACGTGCTTTTTATTACTTCCTTGATGGATATTGTGGCTACAATCAAATTCTTATTTCTCCTGAGGACAAAGAGAAGACCACTTTCACTTGTCCCTATGGTACTTTCGTATTTTCGCGGATGCCATTTGGGTTATGCAATGCACCAGCGACTTTTCAACGGTATATGATGGCCATCTTCATTGATATGGTGGAGGACTTTCTTGAGGTTTTCATGGATGATTTTTCTGTGGTGGGGAATTCATTTGAAGAGTTCTTGGACAAATTGGACAAGGTATTGGAAAGATGTGAGGAAACAAACTTTGTTTTGAATAGGGAGAAATGTCACTTTATGGTCGAGAAAAGCATTGTCCTCGGTCACATGACTTCAAAGCATGGTGTTGAGAAAATTTAAGTGATCTCCAAACTCCCTCCCCCTACATCCGTGAAGGGAGTAAAGAGCTTTTTGGGTCATGCGGGGTTCTATCGCCGATTCATCAAGGATTTTCCTAATGTGGTAAACCCCTTCTGCAAACATTTGGATAAGGATGCCAAATTCCATTTCAACGAAGATTGTATGAAGGCATTTGAATTGATCAAGTATAAGTTGACTACTACTCTTATTATCACCGCACCGAATTGGAACTTACCTTTTGAGCTCATGTATGATGCAAGAGATGTGGCGGTTGGAGCAGTATTGGGGCAACGTATCAACAAGATCTTCCATCCAGTCTACTATGCTAGTAAGACCATGAATGAGGCTCAAGTCAACTACACAGTGACTGAAAAAGAGATCATTGCTATTGTCTTTGCTATGTAGAAGTTCCCCCCGTACTTGGTGGGTACAAAGGTGATTGTTCACACCGACCATGCGGCGCTTCAATATTTGATGAGAAAGAAAGATTCTAAAGAAAGACTAATGTGGTGGGTACTTCTTTTGCAAGAGTTTTATCTAGAGATTCAAGACAGCAAGGGGAGTGAAAACCAAGTGGCGGACCACTTGTCTCGTCTGTAGGAGGAGGAGAGGCCACATGATGGCCTTGAGATAAATGATTCATTTCCCGACGAGCAACTCCTATCCATTTCTATGACGGGGATGCCATTGTTCTCCGACTTAGCCAATTATCTTGTGAGTGGCATTGTACCGAATGAGTTCTCTTCAAACGAAAGGAAGAAGCTCAAACGATACTTCCTTGAATATTATTGGGATAAGCCCTATCTCTTCCGGATTTGTACCGATGGTGTGATTCGGCGATGTGTACATGAGGAAGAAAAAATGGGAATTCTTGAGGCTTTCCACTCTTCTCCATATGGTGGTCACCATGGTGGAGTGAGAATGGCTACAATGGTTTTAAGTTGTGGATTTTATTAGCCTACTCTTTACAAGGACGCTAGCGATCTCATCAAGCGTTGTGTTAAATGTGAAAGGGCTGGTGGGATTTCCAAGAAAAATGAGATGCCTCTCACCACCATCTTGGAAATTGATATTTTTGATGTTTGGGGCATTGATTTCATGGGTCCGTTCGTGAGCTCTTGTGGGAACACTTATATATTCGTAACTGTGGATTATGTGTCAAAGTGGATTGAAGTCGTGGCTTTTCCCAACAATGAAGCTCGGAGTGTGGTGGCATTTTTTGAAAAAGAACATCTTCACAAGGCTTGGCACTCCAAGGGCCATTATTAGTGATGGGGGATTGCACTTTTGAAACAAATCTTTTGATACCCTACTCACAAAGTATGGTGTCACTCATAAAGTGTCGACCCCCTATCATCCTCAAGCAAGTGGACAGGTTGAAGTCTCCAACCAGGAGATCAAGAGTATTTTGTCAAAGACCGTGAATGCCAATCGGATGGATTGGTCGAAGAAACTTGATGATGCTCTTTGGGCTTATAGGACAGCTTACAAAACACCAATTGGTATGTCTCTGTATCATTTAGTGTTCGGGAAAGCTTGTCACCTACTGGTGGAACTTGAGCACAAGGCTATGTGGGCATTGAAGAAGCTTAATCTTGAGTGGGATGTCTCCACCAACTTAAGGGTGGGACAATTGAATGAGCTTGATGAATTCCGATTCCATGCATATTCAAGTTCGTCCTTGAACAAGGACAAGATGAAGTATCTCCATGACAAGTATATCCAGAATAAAGAGTTCAAAGAAGGTCATATTGTGCTATTGTTCAATTCTCGGTTGCGAATGTTTCCGGGAAAGTTGAAATCCAAGTGGGGTGGCCCATTTGAAATTGTGCATGTGACACACTTTGGAGCATTAGACTTTAAGAAAAAAAAAGATAAAGTGTTAGAGTCAATGGTCATCGGGTAAAACATTATCTTGTCAAAGTTGATGAAGGCCACGTTGTGGCGTTGCTTCATTTCAAGTGATTGATGGTAATCTGTGTCGTGCCGCGACGTTAAATCAGGCACTTCTTGGGAGGCAACCAATGTTTTTTTTCATTTTTTTCCATTTTTCTTTTTTTAGATAGGTTTTGTATTGACCTAACCGGTTTTGAAGTGAATTGCAGGGACAATCTGGAAAAATTGGCCAAGTGTTGAACTTAAGCGGACTGCACCAAAATTGTGACGACTGCACAAAATTGCTTGCAACCGCAGAGAAGGGTTTGCGACCGAACAATTCCTTGTGCGGTGGCAGAACTCGGGACCCAAATTCACCAATTCTCTGAAGTTTGGTTTTGCAAGAAAATGGCCAAAATGCGGCCGCACACAAAATTACGCGGACCAAACAAGGTTATGCGACCGCATTCTTTTTTGTGCGGACCGTAGAGTTCCATCCATATACAGGTAAGGAGTGCGGACCGCACTCAAAATTGTACGGCCGCACTCAAGTAAGTTTTTGACCGACTCACTCAGAGTAAAAATAGGGCTTTTCACCACTATTCACACCTTACACTCTCTGAACTCCCAAGCCTTAGAAAACACTGTGCATCCCAAAAATAGTTCACAAATCACACTAAATTCATTAAGTTAGATCCTCACCTGCATCATTCATCACCGCTATGTTCAATTCATGTATATTTTTGTTCATTTTTCTCAATTTTCATTTTTGTTTCTTTGATTAATTTAGTCAATGTTAGACATAAAAATGTCAAATGTGCTTAAAAATCATGTGGGTAGTTTCATACATATTCAGTAGAAACTGGGTAGACCACTAATCTTGTCAATTTGTACACCATGCTTATTTTGTGAAATAATTGAAAGAACTCTAAGTTTAGGACCGACATTATTTGAATTATGCGGCCACACACTTTTTTGTGCGGTCCGCATAACTAATAAATAGGGATTTGGCTTGTTTGAAATGTACGGACCGCACTCAAAATTTGGCGGTCCGTAGAAAAGGTGTGCGGCTGCATAAAAATGTGTGCGACCGCACCCTAAAACTTCAGAGAATCAGAACTTTCAGGTTTGGACTTGTGTGGCCGCATTCAAAATTGTGAAGTAGGCACTTGAGGATGTGTGGCCGCACTTAAAATTATGTGGTATGAACTCTAGGGTGTGCGACTGCACTTCAGAATTGTGTGGTTTGCACCTAGACAGTCTTCTGTCGCACTCAAAATTGTGCGGTCTGCACTGTCTCACTGATGACTGATTGTCTGCAACTGTTTTATTTGTTTTGAACTCAAATGACATATGTAACTTGTATTGCAGACAATGGTTAGATCCCGTGGTATAGGGAATACATCAGAGGGTAGAGGTGAATCCTCCTGAGGCAAGGGTAAAGACACTCACCCTTTGAGAGTGCAATCAAAACGTATTGCCAAGAAGCCGACCACTGGTAGAGGAAGGGCCATAGAGTCCTCAGCATCTAGCTCTTATAAACCATCAAGAGAAGTCGTTGAGGGTCAGTCTATGGAGTTCCAACCTGAGCCCTAGTTCCAACCACCTCAACCCACTAGGTGCTTCAATTGTGCAATGAGCCTACAGACAGTTCTTTTGCTGATTCTGATGCGGGAAGCCAGGGTCCGAGCCCTCCTCTTCATCTACTCCTCTAAAACCTATTGATGTCGAAGATGATGATGTCGCGGATGATGGTAGAGGGGGATACACTCAAGTGGGTGGTATTGAGAGGACAAAGAAGAGGGAAATGTGGGAAGATACATTTGTCATCATGTCAGCATTTAACAGATTCTGAGAGTTACGGACCATGAGGTCGATCACACTTGAGCGACAATTCTTGATGAAGGATTTGGATGTTCATAATCCAAATGTCCTTAGAAAGTTCCAGGAGTGCAAGGGATGGAAAAGATTCACTCACCTGGCCTTATATGCAAATGAGCACTTGGTCAGGGAGTTCTACGCAAATGTATCGCATATCAAGAAGGGAGCAAAAGTGACAAAAGTGAGGAATTTGAAAGTCCATTTCGATGCCTTCTTTTTGAATGCTTATGTAGGTTTTGAGAAAGTAGAGGAAGTCCAATACTTAGAGTAGTTAGCTCTGGGTGAAGCAACTCTCCCCTGGCTAGCTGAGATTTTGGCTGCTCGAGGACCACCTCCACCATAGATTACAACATGAGTTCCTATCCTCCAGGCCACCCTCACTTTCGAAGCTAAAGGGTGGCAAACCTTTGTGTGTAGCAGGATTGATTCGATCTTGAATGAGAACAACCTCCCACTTCCCCAAGCAGTTCTAGTGGCTTCTATTATGGGGGGGTACTCGATCAATGTGGGTGCCATCATGTCAACCAAAATCACATTGGCGGTCCAAAAAAGTGAAACCCTATCCGAACACCCTCACAGAGTACTTCAATGATGCTCAAGGCCATATGACACAAAGGTAAAAGCTAAGAGGCCTTTTACATGGTATCACTTGCAGGGTGCGGATAATCCAAAGTTCAAGGGTAAGGACACTACCACCGTTGGTTAGTCTGACGAGCCATTGGTGGTAGATTCAGAGGATGTTGCTGAGCCATCTACAGCTCCCATGCCTTCCACAGCAGCTGGAACTTCCACCGAGACAGCCGCCATGCCATCACCTTCATCCTCTTGGTCACCAAGTTCAGTTCCAGTGCCGGCCTCATCTACCTATCCTCTCACTGCGTAGCGAGTCTCCCAGACTTTGGCGAGCCACAACAACTTGATGCAGATAGACACTTCTAAGCTATCTAACATATCCAGTACTGTTACAGCGCAGTTCTCTACTACAGTAATGTCACAGGTACCTCCGTCAGTGGAGGAAACATTGCAGAAGATTCTAGACAACTAGAAGACTATCATGGACACTCTAGTATCTTGGGGGGGTGCCATTGAGGGTTGGCCAAGCAAGTGAAGAAGATGAGAAAGTCCCAGGCTTCGAAGAAAGCAGGAGAGTTTGAGACATAAGGTGAAGAAGTTAGCAGCAACAGGTGATTTTCCCTTTGATCTACTGACGAAGACAAGTCCATCAGTAGCTGTTGACCCGACAACACCATCAGCAGAGGCACCATCAGCAGAGGCATCAGCTGGACAGTCTGACGAGACAGATCTCATTGCCCCCACTCCTGTGGAGATGTTTTAGCTGTTCACCAACCATGTTATCCCTCAGCCTGGAGATGATGACATGCAGTTAGAGGAAACCGAGGGTGGTGATGTTTCCAGTCACCCCGAGACCACATAGGGAGTTTTCTTTGCTCTCTACCCTCTTATGTTTTTATTTTGCTAAGCATTGAGGACAATGCTTGTTCTTATTCTGGGGGTGGTCTATTTTGATATTTTGGATGATTTCGATGACTCTTGATGACATTTGATTACATTTGGGCCTGTAATAACTTTAATACTCTTTTTCTTTTTCTTTTATCTTTATTTTCTGCCTCATTATGTATATATTCATCCCTCTTGTATATATTCATTTGCCTTACTTTCAGTAGTTTATTTCATAACTTCTTCGTTTTGCTTTCATATAGTATAGCTTCTTAGTTACTTTGTTAGCTTCTTTTTGATTTGTTAGCTTCTTTTTATGTTTTAGTGAACAATAAGCCTTTGGTTTTCTTAATACCATGGTTCTTTCCAAAGGCGGGTCTTGTGTGAATCGGGTGGCTCTTCCCAACGATGGATGGTGTGACAACCTTCTTAAGAGATTGAGTCAGTTTTTGGTGTTTAGGTAGAAACAAGTAGTGTTAATGGATAAATAAGGGTCGAGCATATTTCACTTGGTACCAACATTTAACTATGCGCTTATGGTTAAAAACAAGTTTTTGTAAAGAAATAGCTCTAGTTAGTGACCTTGTGACTCTTCTGTTGGCTTGGGAAATCATCATATGGTTTGGTAGAACCATTAGAATCTTGAATGCGGTTGTCGTGAGCCCTCGGCTCTATTCTATTTAATAATCTGGTTGTCTGAGAGGTGAGAAATTTTGTTACAAGTCCAAGTACTCGTGTGAATGGTCTATAACTTGCCCTCAATGTGTTTCTAGGCGAAATTCTAAGTTAGCTTGGCTTGAGAAGTGATTGTAGGCTCTCCTTGACCCTTTTGGAAACCTTCCATGGACCACCAATGATATCATCCTTAGTAAACCCTTTTGATCCTAAAGCCTTTTTATTCGATAACCACATTACAAGCCTTTAACCATTTTATAGAGACTCTCTCTTGGCACCCGACTTTTCTTTCGTACTCATATGATTCAGATGGAGAAAACATAAGTTTGGGGGAGAGACAAGGATTTTAAAGATGGTTTCAAGGCACAAAAAGAAAAAAGAAATGAAGAAGAGTAAAAGGAAAAGAAAAAGAAAAGAAGAACAAAGAAAAACACAAAAAGAAAGTGAATAATGTGAAAGGGTTGAAAAGATGCAAAAGAAAGCAAAAGTGCAAAGCATGGAGAAAGCAAAGAAGGAGATTGTGAATAGGATGACTGTTTACCTTGAAAATGGTAATTATAATTATATTTGATTATGTGGTTATAAAAATACGTGATCTATATTAATACCAGTTTTTTAGGAAGCAGATGCTGAGTGTGAAGCAAGAAAAATGAAATAAGAGCAAAAGGAAACGAGATTACGAAATCGGGTAACGGAGAGACCGGTCTCGAGGGTGGTCGGAAGGGCCTCGAGGTCGAGCTTAAGAAGCTTGACTAGGGGATATCGATGATCGTATAATAGTGCTGAAGGCCTTAGAATGTCCTATTTATGATCAATAACAAGTAATAAATGAAGAATAATTCAAGAACACAATAAATGAGAAGCATTAAATCAATGAAGCAATTGCAGAGAATGTTTTAGTTAGAGAGAAGAGGATGTTCTTGTTATTGTATTGAATATCATGTGTGTTACAAAGTGACAAGGGTATCCTTTATATATGAGGGGAATCCCAACATAGTACATGTGTAATTAATGCAAAGAGAT
Organism: Nicotiana paniculata; assembly: GCA_005239505.1. Taxonomy (NCBI): domain Eukaryota; kingdom Viridiplantae; phylum Streptophyta; class Magnoliopsida; order Solanales; family Solanaceae; genus Nicotiana; species Nicotiana paniculata. The sequence goes on from ML304524.1 coordinate 49,074, forward strand.
ATGGCTGGTACAACCATTTAATGCCACGGCACGTGCTTATACTATTTTGTGTATTATGTCAGCTTTAACCACGTGCCCCTTGTGATTTTCCCGCCTTTCCATGTTGACCTTCGATTTTCTTCCTCAAGGTCGAGGACCTTAGATATGCCCCTTCGATGCCAAAACTTGAACCTTCGAGCCTTCTGAGCGTCGAAATGACCGTAAAATCGGGCTTTCCGATTTTAGCCGTATACAGATAGTCCCCACGTTTCTTAGAATGAAGAGATAAAACGGTCTTGACCTTTTTCCTCTTCGACACTCCTATTATGATGTCAGTCCCTTCAGAGCATTAAATAACGTGACATGAAGAGCTGCTTAGAGGTCGCTATCAACACAATTCTCGAGAATCCCATGAACCGTCATAGGTTCGACTCTTCTGCTTCAAGCATGCCCAAAGGGCCTCTATAAATACTACAACCACTTTTCTTCTCATAGTTTTTCATCTTCTTCATCTTCTCCAAACTTTCAAATTTCAACTAAGTGCTTCCCATTCTTATCTTCTACATGTGCACGTTTTTTCATCTTCTCACTTCAAAACTCGATAGTTGTCATGGCAAAAACTTCCAAAACGGTTCCACAAAAGGAGGGAGATGCTTCTACATCACGCCCATCTAAGGGCAAGTCAAAAATTCCTCCTACCATTGAGCAATGCATCCCTGGCCCTTTCGACACCATTTCTGACTTCACAATAGAAAAACCCCTTCTACACCGGGCCGATGCGAGCCCATGTCCTGATACATAAGTGTAGTATCGGATATAGAAAGGGTAAAACTTTATTTGCCGCTGGGGGGAGGCGGTTCGAGCAGAGATACCTACGGGTGACGAAATCATAGTCACGCACAAGGCTGGATTTCTCAGTGTATATACATACCCCTTCACCTTAGGCCCCGTCGATTATTCTTCTCCACCGATTGACCCCGTGATTCTTGATTTTTGTCATCAATATCGAGTGACACTCGGTCAGATCTATCCTTATTTTTGGAGGATTGTATATATGTTTCGACATATCACCAACATGGTCAAGGGAATGACTTTCACCCTCGACCATTTGATCAGATTCTAAAGCCCTCGACTCTTCCACGAGGCCTTATTAAACTGCATTGCCGATCCACCAAAGCATTCCTCGCCTGCATCGACGAGGAAAGAGATCGGGGATGGATGAGTCAATTTGTTAGAATCAGAACTTCGGACATCATCCTTGGTGACAGAATGCCATTCCCGGAGGAATGGAATATGAAACATAAGTACCCCTAAATTGAGCATGCTTTGTTGTCTCTTTCTCTTTCGATTGATTTTCTTCTAATTGTGCATCCACTGTTTGGTTTCCCAGCGTGGTTCAGGACCCGGGGTGGATCAAACTTTTAGACTCTGCTTTCATACAACAAACGCATATGGCGTGAGCTGGCCAAAACTCAATGGCAGGCTAAGAACCATGGTACGCTCTTGTGGCTATTGTTTTTTCATTCTTCATAAGAACTTTTGATGGTGATGTTTTTTGACATAACATGTTTGTGCAGGCCTTGGTGAAGGCGTGTTGATGAGGCCGCCTCCACCTGGTGAGGAAGAGGCCCCGAAGACCACCAAGGATAGGAAAAGGAAGAAAGAGGCCTAGATGGGTTTCCAAAATCAAAAAGGCCAAAGGCTCGGAAGCCTAGGACCGATGCTACAGTCTAGTCTTCGATGGCCACGGAGAGCCTGCGGGCCGAGTAAGATAACGGTGATGTCTGCCCTTTGGTACAAAGGGAAAAACGAAGTGCTGAGGCTTTGAGAGTTGTTGGGCGGTCCCCCGCTGAGTTAGAGGCGGCCGAGCAGACCCGCCATTTGTAGAGGAGACCCTCGAGGAGGGTTTGGGCCCAGTCCCTGATACGCTCATCATACATGGTGCAGTCCGTGTTGAGGAGCTCAGAGGGCTTGCTGCTGGAGCTTTACGAGGTCCGAAAGAAGCCTTGATGAAGGCGGATATTGCTGGGGGACTTCATTCGGGCCCGTCATTTTCTCCAGGGGAGATACGAGATGCTTAAGTTAGGGGTGCTCCCGGTCTAGAGACCTCTCGCAGAGAGGATGATGCATTTAAAGATTACTTCGAGGGGGTAGATGAGGAGACCGATGTTCATGCCCCAGTTTCTCTCGAGGAGGCCGAGAGACTCCAAAAGCAGGTGACATTTGAGAAACAATATGCTATTCTCTGATTTTCTATTCTTGTTTTCTGATTTCCCTTCTCTTTGTTGCAGGTCAAGAAGTTTTATGACCAAGCCTTTCCAAGATGCAAGATGAATTGACTCATCGTGGAGAGGAGCTTGAGAAGCTTATGTCGGAGTTGGTCGAGCTGGAGGCTTTATGCGCTCGAAAGGAGGAGAAATTGACCAACCTTCAGGCAAGCTCAAAGAGAGCACTTCGGGAGAGGCCCACTTCTCCGAGCAGGTATGTCGGTACCCACATTTTTATCTTTAGTTGCAATGCTTGGTGTTGATTGACCTACTTTCTGCCTTTCAGATTAGGTAGAAGGACGCTCTGGCGGAGCGACTTTGAGAGGAAGTTGCTGCCAAGGACGCTGAAATCCTAGAGCTGGCTCGGCTGAATGACGATGCGGCTTCGAAGAGGGAGGTGCTTCAAGGGGAGCTATCCTCGGTTCAAGACCTTCTCCGAGGTGCTCAGGAGGAGGATGTTGCACTATTTGCGTCCAAGTATGAGGCCAATGAATACGTCTCTCCATACAAGAGAGATGTTGTTGCTGCGAATGATCAGGCCAGGGAGATATCCGAGAAGGCCGAGCTGAAGCTGGCTCGGGCAGTTGCTTATGCCCGTGCACAAGCCAGGAGGCAAGCCCTCGAGGAGGTGAGTGCCAAAGGTGTCAATCTCTTTGCCAAGATCGAAGAGTCCAGGGCCCTGGAGGAGGAATTGGTAATGCCGAGTACATTGGATGAGGTCTCTGAAAGCGGCTCGGACAATAGTGAAGGCGAAGAGTAGATTTTCCTCCTTTTTTATTTTTTCCTTTTTCTGTATATGGGACCCTCCGGGGGAATTTTTGTAATGAACACCTCTGTAAATATATTTTTTGAAATGGAATATCTTTTGTCACGTATCGTGCAAACTTTGTCTCGTAAATTCTTACGCAACAATTAACTTCTATGCTTCGATTCTTAGCTCCTCGGAACTCACACTTGCAATAGTAGATACCCTTGAGATCGGACACCTTCTCGACGCTAGGTCGGCATGTGAGCTTCGATCCCTGAATGTCGTATAACAGTATCATTTGTGTGACGTGACCATGAAGTAACCGAGGTGGCCCCACCGGTACACTTCCCCAAACGTTATGACGACTTTGACAGAAATTGAATGGACTTTAAAGTAGTTGGTTAGCCTCCTTTCGCTCTATATATATATCCTTTCTTCTTCTTCATTCTAACTCTGCATCTTTGCAAAAACTTAGCTTTCCTTTCAACTTTCTCATCCCTTTCCCATTTTTGCGAAAACTGCGTTCATTCATTCCTATTTACCTCTACTTGAGTATCTATGGCTGCCGTGCCCGAATCTGTTCACCAAGAAGAGGGAAATTATTCCTCTGCTCCTAACTTGGCCGATGGTACACTACCGGTGTATGGTGAGCTGACCTCGTACTACTTCATTCCGAAGAAAGACTTTGCATTAGAGAAACCCTTCAATGTCCCGGGCCATCGAGAGCATGCTTCGAGGTTCGTCCAATCGATAGAAGAAAACCACCTCGAGGCCGTGAGGAGATACTGTGGCTGGGGGGAAATGTGATGATGCAGATACCCTCTCGAGAAGAGAACATCATGACTTATGTAGAGGTATTCTTGACCGTGTATACGTACCCATTTACATTAGGCCCCCTGAACTGACTTGTGCTCGAATTATGCAAAAGGTACCGAGTCACCCTGGCACAGATTCATCCGTACTTTTGGAAGATAGTGTTGATGATAAGGTATTTTACCAAAAAGGCTGAGCTCGAATTCACCCTCATCCACCTTATTAGATTATATCCGCCTCAGCATTGTCGAGGCCTGATTGCATTACGACGCCGGTCCACCAGGCCTTTCATAGCTAGTGATGATGAGGACCGAAATGGAGGATGGATGAGTCGGTTTGTTTGAGCGAGCAACACCGATATCATTCCAGCGGAGTTCCTTCCATTTCTCGGAAAATGGAACTTCAAACGTAAGTTCCATGTCATACCTTAGTGTCTTTGTTCTTATCGATTTATAAGAGTGTTCATTTTTCTCTTTTTCAGCGGTCCCGTAGGTGTCAGGGGAGGTCCCCGATCTTGCGAACTGGACTCGGAGGCTGGCCGCTTCCTCAACATATGACGAATGCAAGTGGCGTGATCTCTCGAAGGGCAGATGGGAAGCAAAGCACCACGGTATGAGTAGTGTGGTATCCCTTTTGATGAACGTTTCCTTTTGTGTGTACTAACTCTTTCACCACAGGTGTTGGTGGGTTTTTCGAAATAAGACCGTGCCCCTTCGAGGAGAGGGAAGGCCCGAGGGAGGACAATAAGAGAGAAAGATCCTCTATAAATGAGGATATTCTCAATGAGGTGGGGCCTTCTCAGAGACATAAAAGAAGATGCCATTGCTGAAGGAGAGTTTTATATACGTCGGTCATTCTGCGGACATCAGATCTCCTCGTGAGGATGGTTCTTTGTCTACGGCTCGAGCTGGGGGCCCTTCTGAGGCTGTTGATTCTGTCAGACCTGAGACTTCTAATTTCAAAGAGGAGTTTCTCCGAGGGAAAAAGAGCAAAAGTCCTTCACCATCGTCTACTTCTGCCTTCGAAGGTACTTTGAGGGATGCTCGGGACCAAGGGCCGCTCGGACAAAGTAAGGTTTCGAGTGGGCATACCCCTATTGAGAGAGGTTCAACTGGGGCCGATGGGGCCAGGCCAGTAGATGGATGTTCATCTTTTAAGGAGGCCCAACGGCTCTGTTCCGAGGTGAGTTTTGATCGGCCCTGCTGGCTTTTTAGCTACGAATCTTCATTCTTTGAACTGAAGTTTCTCTTTTGTAGGTTTTTGACAAACTCAAGTACGAGCTGTTGCGCTATGAGATCCGGTTGCGGGAAGCTTTGGGTAAGGAAAAATCTCTAAAGCTTCTTTGCAATAATACGACAAAAGAGTTGATACATCTTCGGATGAAGATGCATCAGAGTCGTAAATGTTAAAGCCATCTCGAGCGTCAGGTAACCCTTACCCTGAAGGGGTACGTGCTTCCTTTCTGGATTTGGGAACTAATGCTTTGGTGCTTCAGCTGCAGGGAAAGACAGAAGCGTTGGAGCACCTTTGGGGCGAATTCGGGCAAGTTAGTTCTGAATGCCAAGCATTGAAGGCGCAGATAAGCGTACATGTTGTGGCCCAAAGAAATGCTTTGGCCAAGGCTGCTGCCCTCGAGATACAACTTTGTAATGACCGAGAAGATAGCTCGATTCACTCAAGAAGGATTTCCAAGCTCGAGACTGATCTTCTAAATATGAAGGTCGAGGTCGTGGACGCTCGGGCTGAAGCTAAAGAAGTTCGAGCGAAGGCCGATAAGAAGGTGGAAGTTTATTTGAAAGATGTTGCCAATGCTCGGGCTGAGCTGAGAGGAGCTTTCAACAGAGAGAATGAGTATGCCCGATGCAAGTCTCAGAGAGAGACCCTCGAAGAGGTACATGCTAGGGGCTTTGACCTCTCGAAAGAGATAAAGCAGGCCGAGGCAGATGAGATTGACGCCAAGTTTTCCCTTTCTTCTTGAGTTGATGCTAATATTTGAAGGCCATTGTGGGAGTTAGTCCGAGGGGCCTTTGAGGAAGCTGGTCCCTAGAGTAGACTAGATTTTCTGCTTGGTTGTTTGCATAAGACTCCTCTGGGAGTGTTGTAAATATGTATTTGTAATGCACATATATATATATATATGAAAGATTCTTTGGTTTGATTTGCTTGCCGATAGTTAGCCCGATGAATTGGACTTTGAGATAAAACCCTTGGGGTCATAAATTGGCCCCGAGGCTTTTTAAGCTGGCGACTTGAGCTCTTACGCTTTAGGTCGGTACGACCTTCGGTGTAGCTAGCGACTTGGGCTTTTACGCATTTGGCCCTGAGGCGCTTTAGTTAACCATATCGGGCTTAGTCTCTGAGTGGGGTTTCAACTTGAGCTCATCAGGCCTCAGGTTTTCAACTCGTCCCTAAGCGCTTTGGGTCTGTATGACTTGTAGCAGGCGATTTGGTCTCTTACACGTAGGTCGATACGACCTTTAATGTAGTGAGCGACTTGAGCTCTTACGCTTTTTTGTCCATAAGGCTCTTTAGTTAACCGTATCGTGCTTAGTCTCCGAGTCGGGTTTTGACTCGAGCTCAACAGCCCTCAGGTTTTCAAATCGGCCCCGAGGCGCTTTGGGTCGGTATGACCTGTAGCTGGCAATTTGGGCTCTTACACGTAAGGTCGATACGACCTTTAATGTAGCGGTCGACTTGGGCTCATACGCTTTTTTCGCCCTAAGGCACCTTAGTTAACTGTATCAAGCTTATTGTCCAAGTCGTGTTTCGACTCAAGCTCAACGGCCCTCAGGTTTTCAAATTGGCTCTGAGGCACTTTGGGTCGGCATGATCTGTAGCTGGCGACTTGGGCTCTTACGCGTAAGGTCAATACGACTATCTGGCAACTTGGGCTCTTACATTTTAGGTCGGTACGACCTTTGATGTAGCTAGCGACTTGGGCTCTTACGCTTTAGATCGGTACGACCTTTAACCGGTTCTTTTCGAAGTTTTTTGAAGTAATTGGAGGATTGTGATTTTATGACAATAGTCGGATGTCTTCGAGTCGCGTTAGTTTGGCCGGAGCCTTATAACGGTGGTCATTGTATTTGGCCATAGACTTTCAGTCCCCGAGTGAGATAGCCACGGCGTCTATATCGAGGGTATGTCTTTTGGGTCTTACAAGTTCAATATATACCCTTGACTTTGATATGGAGTTTATGCCTTTTTTTAAGGTCTTACAAGTTTTTGCATGACTTGAGGCGCTTTGGGTCGGTATGACTTGTAGCTGGCAACTTGGGCCCTTACGCATAAGTCGATACGACTAGCTGGCGACTTGGGCTCTTACGCTTTAGGTCGGTATGACCTTTGATGTAGCTGGCGACTTGGGCTCTTACACTTTAGGTCGGTACGACCTTGCTTGAGGTTTTACAGTTTTGATGTTGCCTCATGGAGGGCTTACGAGTTTGAAGTTTCCAGCCCTGGGGTCTTACGACCATGAGTCGACTGTCGAGGTCAGTCCTTGAGTCAGAGTTAATATTGCCTCATGGAGGGCTTACGAGTTTGAAGTTTCCAGCCCTGGGGTCTTACGACCATGAGTCGACTGTCGAGGTCAGTCCTTGAGTCAGAGTTAATATTGCCTCATGGAGGGCTTATGTCATATATATTGCCTCTTGGAGGGCTTATGAGTTCAAAGTTTCCGGCCCTGAGGTCTTATGGCTTCGAGTTTTTGGTGACTCGATGGAGTGAATTGACGAGGACAGTTCTTGAGTGCTTGATAAATTTTTGGCCCTAGGGCTGTCTCTTGTGAAAACTTCTTTGATGTGCGAAATGTTTTAATGATGAAAGTTACTCCTCTGATTACTTGGTACAAGTATACATATTTTTACCAACGAGCGTTAGATATTCTTTGCGGACATGGTTCATTCGATCGTTTGGTCCGATACATCATTCTCTTGTCGAGACCCTCTTTGGCATTTTTCAGTGATCTCCTGGGGGGATGCCCCTCAATATTCGAGGTTGATCGAAGAGAAGCCTTGAATACTTGGTGAGTTCTCCTTAGGTAGCATATGGATGTTGCCTCGTTAAAAACCTCACCGGTAAAATCCTTTGGGATAAAATCCGACGTGAGGGAAAAAGAGCGCAATGCATGCTTTAAAACCCAAGGCCTTCAAGCTGGGGGCATGCTTCGACTTTTTTCAATCGAACACCTGCATGCAGGTTAGCGTAAAGTGTGAAAGAAAAAGGGAGAGAGTTGTACCTTAGCTACGATGGCGCTCGAGCCTTGATATGCTTTGGTTATCTGTTCCGAGGACGTAGCACGGTCCTTTGCTCATTCCTACGAGGATGTAGTTTGTGATTGTTACTTGGCTGTTTGCTTGTTTTTTGGCTCCTTCGATGTAGAAGGTGTCGGTGCCACATCGTGCATTGCGAACATTTCTTTCGTTGTGTGCTGCTCTCCGTATACTATTTTTACTCCATCCTTCATAGGAAACTTCATTATTTGATGAAGGGTTGACGGCATCGCCCTCATATTGTGAATCCATGGCCTTCCAAGCAATGCATTGTACCTCATGTCACCTTCGATGACATGAAACTTGGTATCCTAAATTGTGCCGGCCACATTGACTGAGAGGATAATTTCTCCTTTCATTGTTTTTCTTGCCATGTTGAATCCATTGAGGACTCGAGAGGTGGGTATGATCTGGTCGAGCAACCCGAGTTGCTCTACTACCCTCGACCGAATTATGTTAGCCGAGCTACCTGGATCCACGAGTACACGTTTAATTTGAAATTTATTGAAAAGAAAAGAAATTACCAGTGCGTCATTATGAGGTTGGGATAAGGTCTCGATGTCCTCTTCGCTGAATAAAAGGGCATCTTCAGGTATGTAGCTTCGAGTTTGCTTTTCCCTGGTGATGGATACTTCGTTTGCTTAAAAATGGGTCCCTGAGGGATGTCGACTCCACCAATAATCATGTGGATGACGTGTCGTGGTTCTTCTGTTTCATTTTTCTTGTTTGCCTCTCTTTCCCGAAATTGGTTTTTAGCTCGGTCGATGAGGAATTCTCGAAGGTGCCCTTTGCTGATTAGTCGGGCCACCTCTTCTCGAAGCTGTCTGCAATCTTTGGTCATGTGACCATGGGTATCGTTATATTCACATATCAAGTTGGGGTTCCTCTGTGAAGGATCTGATAGCACGGGTCTCAACCACCTGGTATCCCTGATCCTACTTATGGCCGATATGATGTCTGAAACATCGATGTTGAAGTTGTACTCAGATAGCCGGGGTACCTCTACCGACCCTGTGTGCCTGTCAAACCCTGCTTTGTTCAAGAGTCCCGGAGGATTCTGTCCTCGGTCCATCCTTTGGTCACTTCGAGGTACGTTATGTCTCAAGATATTTCTCTGATTTTCTAAGTACTGTTGATACCTTTCTTTGTTTGGCCTTGGCTCTCTTTCTGGAGGCCTCGATTCCTTTGCTAAGACTCTAATAGTATATACCGAACCCGAGGGGGTTTCTAATTGCTTGTCCTCGACCCTGATCTTCGACTGGTACCTGTTGTGCACATCCACCCAAATTATGGCGGGGTACTCGATTAAATTCTGCTTCAGCTGTTTTGAAGCTATCGAGCTTCGCTCATTCAAGCCCTGAGTGAAGGCTTGTACCGCCCAATCGTCAGAGACCGGTGGTAATTCCATTCGTTCTAATTGAAAGCGAGACATGAACTCCCTTAACATCTAATTCTCCCTTTTCTTGATTTTGAAAACATCAGATTTCCTTGTAGCGACCTTGATGGCACCAGCATGTGCTTTCACAAAGGAGTCCGCCATTATGGCAGATGAATCTATCGAGTTTGGGGGCAGGTTATGATACTACATCATGGCCCCTTTGGATAGCGTGTCTTTGAATTTTTTCACTAGAACAGATTCAATCTTTTCGTCTCTCAGGTTGTTCCCTTTCACAGTGCAAGTGTAGGCAGTAATATGATCATTGGGGTCCGAGATTCTGTTGTACTTCGGGAGATCGGGCATTTTGAATTTCTTTGGGCTAGGCATCGGAGATGCACTTAATGGGATGGATTTTGCAAGAACTTTTTTGAATCTACACCCTTCAGAATCGGGGGATGCGCTTGGGATCTTATTGACCCTCGAGTTGTAGGTCTCCATTTTTTTTGTTAGCTTCTATCTTCTTCTCCCCCGATTCAATCCTCTTTCCAAGGTCTTCAAGCATTTTCATAATGGCGGGGTCGACTGCTGACCCATTATTGCTCGATCTTTCCGGTGCCTGTTCGATTCGAGGAGCCGTTTCTGGTGGTGATGTGCTTGGGGTTCTCTGATGGCTTTGTAGCTGAGAAATATCCACTTGTTGTGCCTTCAACATTTCAAAAATGACATAAAGGCTAACTTCCCTTTCCATTTGAGCAGGGGATCCCTGTGATTCACGCTGGTCTCCTTCACAACTGCTTCCGTCTGTATGAGAGCTCACATCAACATGTTGAGCATTACGTGAGCCTTTATCGACAGGAATTTGCACTGGTGCCCCTTCGGGGTTTTGCGGTGGCACACCGGCACTTGAAGCAGCTATGCCATTCTCTCTGTGGTCCTTAGGACCATTGTTTTCATGTGTGTTTACTGAGTTAGACATTTTTTGACCTGAAATTGAAGATTCTTGGACAAGAAAAAGTGTGAAGAATAACTTGTGTATTTAGAAAAACCAGCACTAAAACAATCATTATTATTTTTAGCCCCACGTTGGGCGCCAAACTGTTTACCTTGAAAATGGTAATTACAATTATATTTGATTATGTGGTTCTAAAAATACGTGATCTATTTAATACCGGTTGTTTAGGAAGTAGATACTGAGTGTGAAGTGAGAAAAATGAAATAAGAGCAAAAGGAAACGAGATTACGCAAACCGGGTAACGGAGAGACCGGTCTCGAGGGTGGTCGGAAGGGCCTCGAGGCCGAGCTTAAGAAGCTTGACTAGGGTCTATCAATGACTGTATAACAGTGTTAAAGGCCTTAGAGTGGCCTATTGATTGATCAATAACAAGTAATAAATGAAAAATAATTCAAGAACGCAATAAATGAGAAGTAATAAATCAATGAAGCAACTGTAGAGAATGTTTTAGTTAGAGAGCAGAGGATGTCATTGTTCTTGTATTGAATATCATGTGTGTTACAAAGTGACAAGGGTCCCCTTTATATATGAGAGGGAATCCCAACATAGTACATGTGTAATTAATGCAAAGAGATATGGTTGGTACAACTATTTAATGCCACGGTACGGGCTTGTACTATTTTGTGTATTTTGCCAGCTTTAACCACGTGCCCCTTGGGAATTTCCCTCATTTCCATGTTGACCTTCAATTTGTTCTGCCTCGAGGTCGAGGACCTTCGATATGCCCCTTCGATGCCAAAACATGAACCTTCGAGCCTTCTGAGCGTCGAAATGACCGTAAAATCGGGCTCTCCGATTTTAGCCGTATACAATGACAAAGAAAGAGTGATGTCAAACCTCTCTAATACCCCTAAGGGAAAATAAAATGACTCAAAGAGTCAGAAAAGTATGAGCATCAAGAGAATATGAAGTGCTAAAGGAAATATGAATCGATCCCAATCCGATATTTCCCTCCTTAATCTAAAAGCCTTCATTACATGCCGAAAAATCTCTACGTGATTTCAAGCCAAGAAATATTACATTAGTGGTGATCTACATGAGGGGAAAGCATATGGTACTTAGAGTCGGGCTTGTGATATTCTTTTGAGAGTGATGAGCGAGTCTTTCTCGAGTCATTATTTTGAATTCTTCATTCGTGAGTGAGATGAGCTTCAGGAGAGTATAGGAGGAAGAGTTTGGGATCCACAGTGGCCTGTATGAAAGTGATAGCTTCCTTGATGAACAAAGTCAACCCTTGATGCTCAAGCGTCATATTAGAGCCATTTGTGCTTCAACATTCAAATCATAGGCTTGTTAATGATTCATGAGTATGTGGGTAATTGTTGCTCCCAATTGATTTGTGTTAAACTAAACTTTGGCTAGCTGAAATATCCCTTTTTCTAGTGGAGGTGGGAATTTCCTTAATTGCTTGAGGACAAGAAAAAGCTTAAGTTTGGGGGAGTTCATAAGTAGGGATTTTGACCGCTTATTTGCTCTCTTTTACTTGCGTTTTAGCTCAAAAATACTTAAAGGTATTTCCAAGAACTAATGAAATGTGCTTTCTTGCAGGAATATTGGGAAACAAGCTTAAGAAGTCAAAATCAACACATAAAGGAGTCAAAATTGGACAAGGATCAAAACAAGGAAAAAATGCCTACAGTGCGGACCGCACAATACGTGTGGCCGCAAATAATGAAGAAGCACTGTTAGATTTTCTTCAGAGAATGCGGACCACACAGTTATTGTGAGGGCGTAGAAGAGGAGATTTAGAGAGTATGATTTTAGGCAATCTGAATATATGCGGACCCCACGACTATTGTACGGCCGCAGGAGCCAAAGTGTGGCTGCATTCGCAAATGTGCGGTCCGCAGAAGAAGGTCCAGCCCCAGTCCAATCTCAAGTGTGCAGCCGCACTCAGAAATGTGTGATCCGAACAATTAGATGAAGTGCGGCCGTATCCCACTTTTATGCGACCGCAGAAAGCTCAGTTGACCAGTCAAGCTCAAAATGCGGACCGCACACAGAAATGTGCAGTCGTACAACCTCCGCAGGGGCATTTTTGTCAGATATTTTCTGCTTAGTATAAATATAACTTTTTGTCATTTTTAAGTTACGTGGGTAAGAGAGGATTACTCAGTCGTTTGTATTTTCTATTTTGGGTAACATTGTACTAGATTAGCTTCTAAACATCAAATTTTCTCTCCTTAATAAATTATTATGCATTCTATCTTAATTTCTTCTTTTATTTCTTCATTTTCTATGAGTAGCTAAACCCTTATCTAGAGTTGTGACCCAACCCTAGTATGGGTACTAAATAGGTTATTGAATTAGGGCTTATTTATGATTGGGTATATGATATTTAGCCTTGTTCTTGCTTGAATTCTAGAATTAATGGTTGCAAACATTGATTCATGCCTATTTGACTTAGTCTCTACTTGAGAAAGAGAGATTAAGTCAAGGAAAACTTGGCTAACTAGGAATTTGGGTGAACTCAAGAGATTGATAGCCCCAATTAAAGGGTAGAACCTAGAGATAGTAAGACCCGACTAGGGCATTTATCACTTACTTTGTGAAATACCCATTTGGACTTGAGAAAGCCAAATCGGGCAAAGTCACTAGAACTACCGAGAGGTATGGAGTGAGTAATTGAGTGTGATTGCTGTATTGTATCCCGATCAACTAAACATGCCCTAAAACTCTAAATCTGTTAGGTAACCAACTAGGCAGAAGTCGCAACCCTAGATCTTTTATCATTTGAAAAATGACCAAAACCAAAAATATTGTCTCTTAGTTTTACAATTGCAATCAATAGCTTAAAGTAGAAGTAGAAACAACAATCGAGAATGTGGAAGAGTAATCTAGAGCATATTATACATTTACACCAAGTATATACCTAATCCCAAATCTAACTCCCTGTGGATTCGACCCCGACTTGCGTTGGGGTTTTATTATTGCTGCGACCGCCTCACTACCTATATTTGTGGTGTGAGTTTGGGCGGGATCAGTTAGCAAATGTTGTGCCAGTGCCAAAGAAGGATGAGAAAATCAGAGTTTGTGTTGACTATAGGGATTTAAACAAAGCAAGTCCAAAGGACAACTTTCCCTTACCCAACATTCATATCCTTGTTGACAATTGTGCTAAACATGAGATCCAATCTTTTGTGGATTGTTATGCCGGGTATCACCAAATTCTGATGAATGAAGAAGATGCAGAAAATACCGCCTTCGCAACTCCATGGGGAACTTATTGTTATAGGGTCATGCCATTCGGTCTGAAGAATGCAGGGGCAACTTACATGAGGGCCATGACTACCATATTCCATAACATGATGCACAAAGAGATTTAAGTGTATGTTGATGATGTGATCATTAAGTCGAGAACACAAGCTGATCATTTGCAAGACTTGAAAAAGTTTTTTGAAAGGCTACGAAGGTATAATCTCAAACTCAATCCAGCCAAATGTGCATTTATAGTTCCTTCTGGGAAGCTCTTGGGTTTTATAGTTAGTCGAAGATGCATTGAGTTTGATCCTTCCAAGATAAAGACCATTCGAGAGTTGCCTTCCCCGAAAAACAAAACAGAAGTCTTGAGTTTAGTCGGGAGGTTGAACTACATCAGAAGGTTCATCGCGCAACTTACAACCACATGTGATCCTGTTTTCAAGTTGTTGAAAAAGAACGCTTCTAGCAAGTGGATAGATGAGTGCCAAGAAGCTTTTGATAAGATCAAGGAATATTTGTCAAATCCTCTTGTTTTGGTCCCACTGGAACCTGGTAGGCCTCTATTTTTGTATCTTTCAATAATGGATAGTTCCTTTGGTTGTGTTCTGGGTCAACATGATGCCACGGGAAAAAAGGAACAAGCAATCTATTATTTGAGCAAAAATTTCACTACTTATGAAGCAAAATACACTCTTTTGGAAAGGGCATGTTGTGCCTTAACCTGGGTCGTCCAGAAGCTTAGGCATTATCTTTTGGCCTATACAACTTACCTTATATCCCGGATGGATCCCTTGAAGTACATCTTTCAGAAGGCGCTGCCAACTGGTAGATTTGCAAAGTGGCAAATCTTGCTCACAAAGTTTGATATTGTTTATGGCACTTGTATTTCCATGAAGGCACAAGCTTTGGCTGATCATCTGGCAGAAAACCCGGTTGATGATGAGTATGAATCTTTGAACACATATTTCCCAGATGAAGAGGTTAATTGAGTTGAAAAATTAGTCCAAGATGATAGTCAAATTTGGAAATTATACCTTGATGGGGTTGTCAACATCAATAGCGTAGGGATTGGGGAAATTCTTGTATCACCTACTGGGCAACATTACCCTGCCACGGCACGACTTCGTTTCTTCTGCACAAATAACACAACATAATATGAAGCTTTCACCATGGGTTTGAACATGGCAATAAACCTAAATGTGCATGAACTATTGGTGATGGGAGATTCAGATTTTCTTATTCAGCAGACTCAAGGTGATTGGGAGAATCGAGACATCAAGATAATTCCATATAGACAAAGTGTGGAGGATATTAGCAAAAGGTTCAAGTCCATCGAGTTCAGGTACATTCCTAGGTTTCACAATGAATTAGTTAATGCCTTGGCCACCCTGGACTCAATGCTTCCATATACGGGTAATACTCATATTGACCCATTAGAAATTCAAATTCGGGATCAACATGGTTAGTGCAATACAATTGAAGCAGAACCAGATGGTGAACCATGGTACCATGATATTAAACAGTTTCTGAAAACAAGAGAATAACTGGAACATGCTAAGAGGGATCAAAAGAGAACTATTAGGCAACTCTCTTATGGTTTCTTTTTGAGTGGGGAAATCCTATACAAAAGAACTCCGAATTTGAATTTCTTGAGATGTGTGGATGCCAAAGAAGCTGGAGTGATTATGAATGAGGTGCATTCGAGAGTTTGTAGTCTGCATATTAATGGATATGTTCTAGCAAAGAAAATCCTTCGGGCTGGATATTATTGGCTTACTATTGAACGAGATTGCTTTCATTTTGTTCGCAAGTGCCACCAGTGTCAGATTAACAGTGATTTGATTCACTTTCCTCCTTCAGAGTTGTATCCTATGTCGGTTCCTTGGCCTTTTGTTGCTTGGAGAATGGACGTCATTGGCCCAATCAAGCCAAAAGCTTCAAATGGGCACAGATTCATTTTGGTTGCAATTGATTACTTCACCAAATGGGTGGAAGCTATTACATTGAAAGCATTTACCAAGAAAGCAGTAGTATACTTTGTTCACTCCAACATCATCTGTCGTTTCTATATTCCAAAAATCATTATCACGGATAATGTTGCTAATTTGAATAGTCATCTGATGAAGGAGGTATGTGAATAATTTAAAATTGAGCATCGCAATTCTACTCCTTACCAACCCAAAGCTAATGGAGCTGTTGAAGATGCGAATAAAAACATCAATAAGATTCTTAGGAAGATGGTCCAAGGGTCTAGACAATTGCACGAGAAACTGCCTTTTGGTCTTTTAGGATATCGGACCACTGTCTGTACATCATTTGGCACAATGCCGTACTTATTGATTTATGGAACTGAAGCGGTCATACCTGCTGAAGTTGAGATTCCCTCTCTCTGAATCATTGTTGAAGCAGGGATCAAGCACACTGACCGGGTCAAGTCCCGATTGGAATAGTTGAGTTTGATTGATGAAAAGTATTTGGCGGCAGTTTGTTTTGGTCAGTTATACCAACAAATAATGGCACGCGCTTACAATAAGAAAGTGCTTCCAAGACAATTCGAGGTAGGAAAACTTATTTTGAAATGCACCAAGAAGAAGCAAAAGGAAAATTCGCCCCGAATTGGCAAGGTCCTTACCTCATCAAGAAAGTAATATCAAAAGGAGATCTACACTTGGAAGATATAGAAGGAAAGGTGACTGATATATCCGTCAATCCAGATGCGATCAAGAGATACTATGTCTGACATGCCTCTGTTGGGGCATTTTTATACTTAGCATTCTCAGGTTGGGACGACGAAAGGCTATCATTCTCGCTACCCAAACACTGGTCAACCCTAGTTAGCCCTTTGAAGCCTTGTTTATATTTCTTTGTTTTCCCCTATTTTGGAACCAATGTACTTAATCAAAAAAAAAAGATTAAAAAATCATCAAACAAGTTCATGTTAATTTAACTACGTCCGACCCCACTTCGAAAGGATACGTAGGGAGCCTCACTCTGGGGTTCGGTCACACCAAAATAAAAATCCATATTTCCCCAGTATTCAAGGAAACTTTGGAATGATTTTATTTCATTTTCGATGGTTGGTCCATCAAAATGGTCCCAAAGGTTATAATTCAGTTGAATAGTTCTTTTTACCTTTCTCTGCTAAGACCTTCTAATCAAATTTCGAGAATGCTAAGTCAGTATACTACGGGTGATGCTTCAGCCATTGTAAAGAAATAAAAATAAATGAGAGTCTTATTGGTGAAAACCCACACAGGCACAATAAGGCAATGGTGAGTTGAGAGAAAGACAAATGAGAGAGGTTAGTTGGTGAAAACCCAAAAAGGGCATCACTTATCGATTTAGGTCTTCATATATCCCGGAAAAAGTATGGTTAAGACAAAGAACTCAGTTTCAAAGGGAAGCATATAATAGATTTCGAGAATTAGACAACTCACGGATCAGGCATCTAGTCCAAAGTGCATGCCATGTTTATTGAAGTCAGCATATTCCTCCAGACAAGTCCTTTTTTTTTTTTCCTGAAAGTCTAATGTTGTCAAAGCAATGCAAAGAAAAGGCCACAAAAATGGTTACAGCTTCCCCCTTGTGTAAGGCAAAGATTGATGGGCATAAACTGTATGGCCAAAAGCATAAAGCCATTTGTGATTTTCCCTGATGAGCAAAATACTTGAAGGACTGAATGTTTCAAGGGTCCAGAAAAGTTACTCAGTTAAAAGTTATTTTGGGAGCAAGGTTGTTTGCATCATAAACACAAATGATGATAGGCACAAAATAGTTAGGGTACTTATAGCTTGTTGGTGACGGTTCAGAACCCATAGTGGCCGACCAGTAACTGGCATGCATTTAATGCCTTGGTAAATGGACCGACTGGACGTTTCGGTGTCCGTTTGTGGCTTACATCACAGTCGGGTGTCTCAGTGACCATTCGTCGCTTACGTCATGGCCCATCGAGACGGTATTCGGAAGTTCATATCATTTATCGTCATCTCCTCTCCGATAAATGAGGGGACTATCTGTATACGGTCAAAACTGGGTGCATCCCTTGTGTGACTAATCGAGACCGGAACGTGATGGGTTAAGGTTCGACCTCGAATCATATCGAACCGAGGTGCGAGGTTATATCGTGAACTTAGGTTATATCGTCAAGCTCGAGAACCCGGGACCGAACAAAATCGAGATCAGGCGAGATCGAGGAAAATTTGCCAAGCCGAATAACAGAAGGACGAAATATTTGCTATCGGGCGTAAATCACGGTGGAGATCTCGGCGCGTATCAAGTATAAGCCGATTAATTAGCTAATCATGAAATTTCTTACATCATATAGAACTGTATAAAGAGTAGGACTCTCCTATTATATAAAGGGGGTCTGATCATTTGTAGAACACATCACATTTACGCAACATAAAGCAATATACTGTTGTTTTCTAGCTATTACTATCTTGTTACTCTGTTCATATATCAGTTGAAACGTCTCTTGGTTCAAGGGTGATTGAACTCGAGGGCCAAGGCTATTCGATTTGTGTGGTTTGCATATATTTCATTTATCGTCAATTTCAATATTAATCTATTCTCTTAATTTGTACCAAATTATATTACGTATCCTTAAAACCGCGTATAAATTCAATTGTTATCCGATTTTAGGATAAACAAATATATACTCTAAAAATCAAAACGACTAATTCAGATTACTTTCTCAATGTGAGTCCAAATATTAACTACGTCTCAATTTCAATCCTGTTAGACTGGCTATATGAAAACTTCAAAATATTCCGCTTTATTTGTATCCCTTCAGTTAGCTAATGCAATTTGTGTAACTTATACGTCACGGATTCGAGTCGTAGAAGCAACCACTAAAATTTGCATTAGAGACAGAGGAGATGTTATGAAAAAAATAAAATCATGCATGAAATATTTAGAACATAATTGAATATATTTTGCATGCATTACTTGATAGTTATTTGATTATTTGTATTATATTCCAAGATATGGTTATAATTCTTGAAAAGAGTTGAACTGGTTCAAAGAATTTGTTAAAGTTAGTCTTGATTCTAGATTGAGATTTACACTGATAAATATCTTTAGCAGAGGGAATATTTGTATTGAAAGTGAGTCTTCTTTAGGCCATGAAGTCATCTATAAACTTTCTGGTTTCTTCAGGGCATCACCAGATGATAAGAAAAAGGCTAAAAGTAGGTGGTATAGTACAGATTCTGTAGAAATAATTGTGCACTATAGCGTGTCTTTTTTAGAGCAATGAGATATCATCTTTTTAAGATGCAGATTCTGCAGAAATATCTCTAGTTCGTTTGCCCGAACCATTGGAAGCTTAAAAATTCTGTTGAACACTTGAACTAATAAATTTTTAGAGAAAGAAGGTGAGTAATGAAATCTTGGAGAAAGAAGGTGAGCAAGAATATCAAAGCGAAAGATAAAAAATATGTAGGAATTTTTTAAATGTGAAGAGATTAGGGAAAAGAAAGATTGACTTGGACAATGAAAGAAGGGGAAATAAAAAATTTACACGTTATCTAACGACCGAGTAAAATGTGGAATTGTCAAATCGGTTCAAATTGAAATGTTGGGAAAATTATTTAGCTATCCATTTTTAAGTAAGTCAAATTGTTACTTATTTGTACATCTAAAAAATTTCTTCTCTTCTATATGAAAACTCTACTTTTATATTTAAAATACTAACTATTATTCTTTAAATACCTATAAACCTAATTTTTTATGATGGGGCTCCCAAAATTTGGGGGCCTGAGGCAAAAGCCTTACTATTGATAACGTTGGGGGATGTGTACAAATAGTCACTAATAGAAGTTATCTTTATTTTAAAATCAGTGTTTTAAATATATTTATTTTTTAGCCATTCGTTTAATTAATTTTTACCTGACTGGATGAAAATACCCTTATGCTATAACTTCTCAAGGAGGAGGTTGAACGTGATAGAAGGTCCTTGCGCAAGTTTGAAAATACCCTTGTGCATGTTTGAAGGTCCTTAACTTCAAGTTTCAAGTTCAAAAGTTAAGGACAAGCAGTCCTTAACTTCATGTTTCAAGTTCAAAAGTTAAGGACAAGCAGTCCTTAACTTCATGTTTCAAGTTCAAAAGTTAAGGACAAGCAGTCCTTAACTTCATGTTTCAAGTTAAAAAGTTAAGGACAAGCAGTCCTTAACTTTAAGTTTCAAGTTTAAAAGTTAAGGACAATAGGTCCTGAACTTCAACTTTCAAGTTTAAAAGTTAAGGACAAGCAGTCCTTAACTTCAAGTTTCAAGTTCAAAAGTTAAGGACAAGCAGTCCTTAACTTCATGTTTCAAGTTAAAAAGTTAAGGACAAGCAGTCCTTAACTTTAAGTTTCAAGTTTAAAAGTTAAGGACAATAGGTCCTCAACTTCAACTTTCAAGTTTAAAAGTTACGGACAAGCAATCCTTAACTTCAAGTCTTAAGTTCAAAAGTTAAGGACAAGCACTCCTTAACTTCATGTTTCAAGTTAAAAAGTTAAGGACAAGCAGTCCTTAACTTTAAGTTTCAAGTTTAAAAGTTAAGGACAATAGGTCCTGAACTTCAACTTTCAAGTTTAAAAGTTAAGGACAAGCAGTCCTTAACTTCAAGTTTTAAGTTCAAAAGTTAAGGACAATAGGTCCTTAACTTATAGTTTTTAGTCCTTAACTTAAAAGTTCAAGGTAAAAAGTTAAGGACAATGGGTCCTTAACTTATAGTTTTCGGTCCTTAACTTCAAGTTTCAAGTTCAAAAGTTAAGGACAATAGTTCCTTAACTTATAGTTTTCATTCCTTAACTTAAAAGTTCAAGTTAAAAAGTTAAGGACATTAAGTCCTTAACTTATAGTTTTTAGTCCTTAACTTCAAGTTTCAAGTTCAAAAGTTAAGGACAATAGTTCCTTAACTTATAGTTTTCATTCCTTAACTTAAAAGTTCAAGTTAAAAAGTTAAGGACAATGTGTCCTTAACTTATAGTTTTCAGTCCTTAACGTTTCAAGTTAAAAAATTAAGGACAAGAAGTCCTTAACTTCATGTTTCAAGGTCCTTAACTTCATGTTTCAAGTTAAAAAGTTAAGGACAATGTGTCCTTAACTTATAGTTTTCAGTCCTTAACGTTTCAAGTTAAAAAATTAAGGACAAGAAGTCCTTAACTTCATGTTTCAAGGTCCTTAACTTCATGTTTCAAGTTAAAAGTTAAAGACAATAGGTCTTTAACTTATAGTTTTCAGTCCTTAACTTAAAAGTTCAAGTTAAAAAGTTAAGGACAATAGGTCCTTAACTTATAGTTTTCAGGTCATTAACTTAAAAGTTCAAGTTAAAAAAATAAGGACAATGGGTCCTTAACTTATAGTTTTCAGTCCTTAACGTTTCAAGTTAAAAAGTTAAGGACAATAGGTCCTTAACTTATAGTTTTCAATCCTTAACTTCAAGTTTCAAGTTCAAAAGTTAAGGACAATAGGTCCTTAACTTATTGTTTTCAGTCCTTAACTTAAAATTTCAAGTTAAAAAGTTAAGGACAGGGGGTCCTTAACTTATAGTTTTCAGTCCTTAACGTTTCAAGTTAAAAAGTTAAGGACAAGCAGTCCTTAACTTCAAGTTTCAAGTTAAAAAGTTAAGGACAAGTAGTCATTAACTTCATGTTTCAAGTTAAAAAGTTAAAGACAAGCATTTATATGATTAAGTAATTCGTTTCTGCTGTTCAAAAGTGGATTTCACATATGAAATAATGGAAACACTCATACAAACGACACACCCCATTGCAAAAGGAGAAGTAGAGTTGTAAGGAATGAATCTGAAATTGGCGTATTTTCATTTGGGAAGGAAAGGGTAACACTGTCTATTCATATTAATTTTAATAGACTAGTGGCTACTTTTGCTCAGCATTAAAAATGTTGGATAAAAAGTAAATACCACCTTAAACTGTGGCTACCCCACGCCATTTCTTTGATAACGTTAGAGCGAGTCCTAAATTTGCACAAACCTTATCTTGAATAAGGATCAAGTCAATCAATCAATAAATTTACTATGCATAACAAATTAATTAGTTGGATCGACTATATGAATCCGTTATATTAATCATACTTTACTCGGGCTCATTTTCATTTCAAAAATTGGGAGCTCAATATCTGCCAACATGGCATCAAGCATTGATTTTTAGCACACCTATTAAAACGTATTACTCCCTCCGTTTTAATTTATGTGAACTTTAACTGGGCAAAAAATAAAGACTTTTTGAATCTATAGTCCTAAACAAGTCAGAAAAAGGTCCAGAGTATTTGTGTGGTTATAAAGCTTCTCACTAGGGATAGGATTAAAAGTTTAAGCTAAATTGTTTTCAAATTTAAAAAGAGGTCATTTTTTTTGGAACGGACCAAAAAAGAAATAGGTTCACGTAGACTGAAAGGGAGGGAGTACCATTTTTGAAACCTATTTAAAGTGTAGCCAGTATTGGCTCCTGCTGCTGCTTCTTCAGACCTTCGGGTCTGAAGTTTTTAGCTGTCATACCTGAATGCCTAAAGTCTGAACTGCCAAAACCAAAACCTGAAGCTAGGCTCAGGTAGCGGGTCTGAGTTTGAACTGCTGGCCTAACTTCAGCCAACCATTTGAAGCTTGAAACTTTAGATCCGCGATTGGAACTTAAGACCAATGATCTAGAGTTTGATTCTAAGGCGGCTAAACTTTCAAAATTTTGTAAACTTTGGCTATTGTTTAAATAGGGGTCCTAAAAAGACTATTTTTGCACTTCGCCCACAAAATCTGCAAGAATTAAAAGGTTTGCAATTACATTGCAATATTTCAGTTACATGCCAAGAAAATCAGTAACATCGAATATCAGCGGTTAGGTATGGATGATGCTCTAAAGATTTCACCTTTCAATAAGAGGAAAATGAGCTACCACCTCAAATTCTATTCATGGCCTCATCAAATTTCAAACACACATTACAATAAAAGCCTGCTGTTTTTCTTCTTCAGTTAGTTTGGAGGCTTCATTTCCTACTATTTAGTTCAGAGAAAACTAAGAAATGCATTATTTACAATGTTGCCTACCAGAATGTAACGGAGACTCTCTGATACTCCTTGAATGATTATAGCTAAGTTGTTGCATTCCGTCTAGTTTCTTCTTACGCCTTCCTGATTGTATTAAGCGAGAATGATTTGATAATATAGCGAGATCATTGAGGTCTTGAAGCGGTGTAAGAGCCTTCACAACTTCATCCATTGTAGGACGAGATTTAGGATCCCTGCTCAGGCACATGTAAGCTAGCTGCGCGATCTTTTGCACCCCTTTAACGGAGTAATTTAGCTCTAGCCGAGGGTCTACAAGTTGATAAAACTTTCTCTTGTCAGCTAAATATGGCCTTGCCCATGCTACAAGATTTTGTTCTCCACTCGGACGCTTTTTGTCCATAGACCTCCTACCGGTTAAAATCTCCAGGAGCACAACACCAAAACTAAAAACATCACTCTTTGATGTCAAATGCCCTGAGAAAATAGAAGACAGTTTTTGGTCATGTATCGACATTTTCAGAATGCATTAAGCATCACGCTGTGGCGGAGCCAAGTTTATTACAGGGGTGTCAATCGACACTCCTTCATGCAAAATTATACTATGTTGCTAGGTTAAAAAAATTGTTTTATGCATATATACTATAAGTTGAATCCCCTTGGCTTTTCCATGTGTTGGCCAAACGAGATAGTCCATTTCCTCTCTTTTCTCGCTCCTCAAGAAACACGACTTAATTTTTCATATTTTGACATCCTTTAGTGAAAATTCTGGCTCCGCCACTGGCAGTGAGGACCTATTTACTCAACATATCTTGATCATGTTCCATTCAAGTTAAGATATGTATGTTCCATCTTATAGACCATCATAGGATATTTATCCCTTATCTTCCTAGCAAATACCCTGAGAAATCCCAGCTAATCCTAAATATAAATTAAAGAAATTAATGAGAGTTGTTTACCTGTCATCACATATTCTGGAGCAGCATATCCATAAGTTCCCACAACCCTTGTAGAAACATGTGTTTTGTCACCTTGAGGACCAGCTTTAGCAAGGCCAAAGTCCGAAAGCTTAGCATTATATTCCTGCAGAATTTATGTTAGTGTTGGAACCCAGGGGAAGTATTATACGACATAATTTTAGATGTTCCTGATCACTTACTGAATCAAGTAAAATATTTGACGTCTTGAAATCTCTGTAAATGACCGGTTCAGGGCCTCCGTGGAGAAATGCTAAGCCTTTGGCTGCACCGAGTGCAATTTTTATCCTGTTGGACCACGGGAGAGGTATCGTCCCTATGAACAGTTATAATAGACATCAGCAGTTGCATTTTAACAACAGAAGCACAAAATCAGGATAGAACAAGCTTCGGCATTTAGTTTTTCGCGGTCTGCATATGTTATCTATGTTGGTCAGAGACATTATCATACTTAGTTTGTGTATGTTTTTGTCAGAGGCGGATGCAGAGTGGTAATACCGGCTTCTCTGAACCTTGCGATAGAGAGCATAAACTTATGAACCTTAAATATTGAACACCATAGAACTGAAATCCGAGATCAGCCCCTGAGTTTTGTCAGGACTAATTTCAGTACAAATTACAAAAGCCTATCAACTGTGACGAGTGTTAAAAGATCAATTTTCTTGCACTAATAAGACCAAACGTTTCAAAACGCAACGATAACTTATAGAACTCACTTCTGAAAAGATGGTTTTCAAGGCTTCCACGGGTCATGAACTCATAAACGAGCAGCCTTTGATCATCTTCAATACAGTATCCGATTAACTTGACAAGATTAGGATGATGAAGCTGTCCAAGGAAGTCTACTTCTGCCTGCATTAAAATCATTACGTTATATCGATTGCATATAGTCTTGCTTACTCTATTCGACTCATTTTCTTACTACTACTAACCACGAGCAGATAGTCTACGTACTAACCACCCATTCTCTATGGCCTTGAAGACCATCTGGTTTCAAGCTCTTGACAGCAACAGTAATCCCAGAACCGGGCTTTGCTGGTGCTGTCCCGTTCTCGTCTATCCAGCCTTTGAATACGTATCCAAATCCACCTTCACCAAGAATACTATCCGGTCTGAAGTTCCCCGTTGCAGCTTTTAGCTCTTGAAATGTGAACTGAAGCAGCTGCCGTTGCACTTTGTTTTCTGCAGCTGGTGTAAGTGTTGGTGGATCAGTATCATGAGGAGTATCAGAAGATACTCTTGCTTCATCCGGAACACTCATCTCTCTGTTGCTAGCGTTTAGGTATCGAGTCTCTGTGGCTGCTTGCAAAATGATGTTTGATTGTAAATACTTCATATATCTCTCAATATTTCTCTCTAGGAATAGACATACTACATTTTGGTTTCCAACATGTAATGTTGTCTAGAGTGTTAAAATTAGATGGAGAGAGTGGTGGAAAACTGTCATAGAAGGTTGATGTAGGCAGGGGCCGAGGCAGAAGCCGACCTACGAGTTTGGCCGCACCCAATAGCTTTTGCTCAAACAGTGTATTTGATGTTTTGAATTCATGAAATATGTATAAATATAAAATCAAGGTTGAAGTCGTGGTCCCAAAATCCAGAACCCATAAAATTGAAATCCTGGCTCCGCATTTGAATTCACAACTATTATGTGGAAGACTCCGTCTGATGACACTAGACTGTAAGACTTGGTGGTATATTTAAGCATGTATTTTCGCGAATCAAGGGTATTAAGCTGAATATTACATTAACTTTAGTTTTTCATTAAACAAAAGAAAGAACCTTTGAAACATCAACAGAAATTATCCTTCTTTGAAACTTACTAAACAATCTTAAATATGATCATCAAGCAGGGGAACTCCAGCAAACAAGTTGACAACATAGATAAATACTCATTGTCCATGCCGCTCCATTTAAGCTCATCTCAATTTCATACTAATACAATCACAAAATAAACAAAAGAAATTTACAAATGACTTGAAGAAAGCCTAAAGAATCACTAAGCAAGTAACACTGTATATATATTAGCCAACCTTGAAAGATCAAAGCTTTAAACTTAAACAATGAACAAATATATTTTAGTTTTCGCATCCAAGGGTGTGGCCAAGGTTTCAGGTTCAAATCCAGCGGAGGAAATACACTAGGTGATTTATTATTCCAGCAATATAAGTCTCGCAGAAATGCAGGTAAGACGGTTTACAATAGACCTTTGTAGTCCGGCCCTTTCATGGACACCGCTCGCGTATAGCATGAGATTAGTGCACTGGGCCGCCCTTTAATATAAGTCTTGATAGACAAAGTTACCAGGTGCCGATAATATAGTTGACGAGCACAAGCTGGCCCAAACATCACCGTCGTAAAATAAATAATACTAACAAAGAGAAAAGGTTAAAAGTAGAAACAAACCTGCATCATAAACAAGACTAGTTCTTGGAATAGAATTAGCAGAGTGTTTAGAAACAGAAGAACTACAGGCACCACCAATAACACTGGACCTAAGAACAGCCCAACACCCACAATTCTTATTTTTCTTCTTGTTTTCCATGTTTTTTCTCTTTCTCTTACTCTTCTTCACTTGTTAGTTAGCCATTTTCATGGACTGTAAAAGAGAGAGAGAAAAGAGAAAGCATTGGGAACAAAGAAAAGATTCACAATATATGCTTATTGAGATAAAAAGGAAGAGAGAGAGAGAGGGAAAAAAGGGAAAATTCCTTTGTTTGGTGTGAGAGAGATTGAAGGCATCATCATTAACAACATGATGGCAGTGTGTACAAAAAGAACTTTTTTTCCCACTCTGCCTTTTTCTGTAGGGAATGCCAGCCTCTTCACCTAAGGACCCCCCCCCCCCCCCCACCCTACTCTTCCCTCATTCCTCTGCACCTACAGTTAACAGTTGAACAATTAATTTCTCTTTTGGATAAAATATTTTCTACTAAAGACGACTTCATTATGATGCTCAAATATTAAAAATGAAGAACTATGTAGACCACCGCACCACAAAATTTAGTATAACATTTGAATTGCTAAAAGGGGTAGTAAGTTGTGACGCCCATAGTTCTGGTAATAAAGAGTAGAGTTCATTACTCAAATGGTCATTCAATTATCATTTTTCTTTTATCTGTAATAACAAAGTCACTTAACTATGCATATAACACTCGGAAGGTCACTCAACTAGAGTTTCCAAATTTTTGATTGTCAAATACCTATTTTACCTTCTGAATTATCAAATTTTTTAACTTTTTAAATAGTATAAGTTTTTTCTCTTTTTAATCTATATTGTGGACTTACCTATAGGAAAATATATTTTATTTATATAAAAAATAAAAAAAATATTTTTCAGCTCATGTAATGACGGAATAATAATATAATTGAGCATAATTTTCAATCATACATAATGTATATTATAAAAATACCTTTATTTAAATAATTATTTTTATATTATGTGCATGGAGTATATATTTTACAACTTTTATCTTCTTTCATTCTCAATTGTGTAAATAAATTTTTAATTTTTGTTGTTAATACTAAAATTATTACGAACAAATTATTTTAATTAATTCTTTTTACTATGCTCATTATCTTATTATTCCAGCATTATATATGCTTAAATAATTTTTATTTTTTAATTTATAAATAAAATATATTTATTATATAGGTAAGTCCATAATATAAATTAAAAGGTGGGAAATCATAATATTAAAAAGTTTTAAAAAACAAAAGAAGATATATGTTTATAATTTAGAGGGTAAAATAGGTATTTGACAATCCAAAAATTTGAAAAATCTAGTTGAGTGACTTTCTGAGTGTTATATGCATAGTTAAGTGATTTTGTTGTTACAAACGAAAGACAAGTGACTTTAGCAAATAATTTGGGGTAGTTGAGTGACCATTTGAGTAATAAACTCTAAAGAGTACTATAAATTTAGTAACCTCATTGCATTTTTCTACTCTATAGGCTCGTTTGGTACGAGGAGTAAGGGATAATTAATTTCGAAATTTAATTTGAGTTAAGTTTATGTCACTTTTGATTGGGATAAAATCGTTGTACAACTAATTCCGGGATTAGTTATCTCGGGATTGTTGTGTTGTTTTTATCCCTATGAGAGGGTACATAACAATCCCGAAATTATTAATCCCGAAATAATTAATCTCAGGATAACTTGTTTCCCAACCAAACGACTCTATGAGTATAAATACTACTCCATCCATCTCAGCTTATGTGAAGTTGTTTGGATTTCGGGAGTCAAACGAATTATTCTTTGACCGTAATTTTTTCATATGCCTTTTTAAATATTTTGAAATATTAATTATTGTGATTTATAGAACTTGTTACGTGGTTTTCAAATATATAAATTTTATTGAATTCAAGTAATATCTTTAGCATTTAATGTGGTCATGTCGTTACTTTATCTTTTTCTCTCATCTCACCTTTCATTATTATTAAATAATTTTATTTTATCCTTTATCCTACATTTTTATGTATATCATAATTTTTCTTTATAATATTACAAATTTAATCTTCACATTACTGGTAGGTGATATCATGAAATGACAGCAAACGATATAATCTATCGAATGATTAAGGGCGGATCTACCCTATAAATTGGGTTTCACGTGAATCCATAGTCTTCCAAGCAAATCAATTTTTTCATGTACATAATTTACAGAAATTATCTAATATTAACTTGAGGAACCCATGCTCTATACAACCAAGCGGTGCACTGGCTGGATGGTGGTTTTATTTTCCCAAGAACAAGGGATCGAAACCCTTATTTTTTTGCTTCATTTTGCACTAAAATTCGCACCAAGTTTCAAATTTTACGGTATTTAAATTATCATTAACATTTTATTTTCCTTCTTTATTTTGAACGTAGAATATAAGAATTAAATTATTTAAGAAGTGTATAAGTTATCTCTTTAAATAATACTATTTAATTAAAATTGATAATAAGTCATAAAATACTAAATGTTCTCACATCAATTGACATTATTGACCATTTTTTTGTACACTATTACAAACACCAAATTTATGTTAAAGTCGGTGGTGCACCCATGGTCTCAAAATTCTGGATTCACCTCTGCGATTGATACAGTACACTATAAAACAATGCAATACGGTATATTATTGAAACGATATGTAACAACCATCCAAACAAGCTGTAAATGATATTTCCATTTTATCTGTGTCAAATGCTTTAGAAAGATTCCCTGCTCCTCTGTATAATATTTAATGAATTTAATTTGTTGTTCTCTCGTCTAGTATAAATACGATAAAAGGCCAAAAATATCTTTGAACTATTTGAAATAGCTCAAATATATCCTCCGTTTGTTTTTTATACCAAAATTATCCCCGCCGTCTATGTTTTGGACCATAAATGCCCCTTAAACCGCTAGTCTTTCCATCAAAGCTGACATGACAATCCAACTAGGTTAGATTTGCTTACATGGCCACCACCTAAGCAATCCAGCATGGCAAATTATTTTTTCAGAAAAACTATTTTTAAATTTTTTTATTAAAATACAAAATCAACACTTATTCCGAAAAAAGTAAGAAAATTTCGGAAAAATTATTTATTTCGGAATATTTTTATTAAAATACAAAATCAACACTTATTCCCAAAAAATTTAAAAACTTCCGGAAAAATTATTTATTTCATAATTTTTATTAAAATATAAAATCAACACTTATTCCGAAAAAAGTAAAAAAATTCCGAAAAAATTATTTATTTGGAATTTTTTATTAAAATACAAATTCAACATTTATTCCGAAAAAGTAAGAAAATTCCGGAAAAATTATTTATTTATTAAAATATTATATAATATACAAAATAAATTATTTTGGAACAGGCTATATTATATTGTTCTGAAATTTTTTTACTTTTTTCGGAATAAGTGTTCGACAATGAAAATTTTAAATTTCACTTGAAGTTGAATTTTGGAATTTTTGAAAATTTGATAACTCCAAAAATTATAAGAACTTCAGATGAACCAATTGATACTTATAGTAGAGTTGTACCTTTTGTGAAGCTATAACAGATAAGTATCTAAAAATTTAGATCAAACTAATCATAAATTCACAAAAGAGAACAATTGAGTTTTTTTAATCAAATCATAAACTCCAATCAAGAATAATTTTTTCGAAAATTACTTTTTTCGGAATAATTGTTAATTTTGTATTTTAATAAAAATATTCCGAAATAAATAAATTTTCCAGAAATTTTTTACTTTTTTCGGAATTAGTGTTGATTTTGTTTTAATAAAAATTTTCGGAAAAATAATTTTTCGGAAAAAATAATTTTGCCACGCTGGATTGCGTAGGTGGATGGCTATGTAAGCAAATTAATTCTAGTTGGACTGTCATGTCAGCTTTAATGGCAAGACTAACGATTTAAGGATCATTTGTGGTCCAAAACATAGACGGCGGGGATAATTTTGATACAAAAAATAAACAAGAGGTATTTTTGAGCTATTTCAAATAGTTCAAGAACATTTTTGACTATTTTCCGTATAAATAATTGACTAAGATTTACGTACAACTCATGGGTGTATGTGGAACTTATAGAATGTAACGCAAACATGGCGTTTTGTAACTTAGCAACTTATGCCATATATAGATGGAAAAACGACCAAAAAGATAGTGTCTGAGACATATCTTAAGGTCATGCTTTGTCAAATAATGACTAGCTTCATCTTTCATTTGAAATTGCCTATTGTTTGATCATTATGATTTTTTGAGAAATCCCGCCTTCTTGTAGCTATGATTATTAGTTATTATGAAAAGGGAAACAAACGGCAGATAATTAGTGTCACATTTTCGTCCTCATAAAATGATGAAACTTTAAAGAATCAATTTCACATGCCTGACATACTACAATAATAACTAGAGGCGTACATGGACCGGGTTGACCAATTATATCGGTTTGGATTGATTCGGTTTTGTCGGATTTTCAGGTTTTTTTTGTTACATGAATATAGTTCAAATCTTACTTTGTTAAAGTTATAGATAAAATTTTGATAAGTTAATATATGTTTAGTAAACATTGAAAAAATTGACAAACATATGATCTATTAAAATATTCTAATGGGAGAATTTTTTTAGTAATATATGATTGTTATTTTCTTAATCGTCTAAAATAATTTTCGTTAATGTACGCTTTCTAAGTTAACACATGAGAGAATCTCAAATATTTCAATATTTTTTGAAGAAAATTCAATATAAAGTCTTAAAAGTATATATAAAAATTATATATTTATATGTCGGTTTGGTTCGAGTTTTTTTATTCAATACCAAACCAAGTCAAATCAAACCTAGTCGGGGTTTTTAATCGATTTGGTTTGATTTTTCGGTTTGGTGCGGTTTTTTGGTTCGATTTGTACACCCCTAATAATAACAATAATAAATTCAGTATAATTTTATACATGAAATCTGTGGAGGATTAATATATACATAAATGTTACCCTTATCTTGAAAATATTGAGTGGTTATTCCTGACGCATCCTCAAAAAACAAAAAAGATTTTGTGAATTGGGTAAATTTTCATGTTTCGTTTTTAGCCTACTATACATAAAATATCCCCTTGTTTTAGGAATCAAAGTTTAATGCTACTATATTCTCATTTGGTGTCCATCTATTGAGTGTCTGCACCTTGGTTCTTGAGCTTAAAAAGATCTATCCAAAAGTGGGATTTTCATGTTTGGTTCAAAACTCCAAAAGATAGTTTGTTTGTTTTTTTGTCTTTTTAATATTATTGATTTGGAGAAGTAGGTTGATCACAATTTTATTCTTATTTGTGGTATCAATATGCGGGCACCTCGATCAATTTTACGAATATCTATTATCTCTCACCAATATAAATATTGGATAATTTTGTCTTTGTCCATCAAAACTTAAGATAAAAAGAAATTTAATATCTTTGCAGTAAATAATAAGAATATAACTAATTTTTTGAATTAAAATAAATATACAAAACACATTTAGCCTATGAATAAAATATAAAGATACATAATTTGGCATGGCGTGACCTGGTGGACAATAAAGAGGAGGAAGATTGAAGGATATTAATTTGGTGGGTTAGAACAATAATGTACCTAACTGATATAAATTGTAATTGTAATTTTGGTAATTATTTTTTCTTGAGTTTGTCTTGTCCAAACTGTATATGTCTTTCTTTCTTCTAATCTCGCCATTTACATATGTCATTACTAGTTTTTATGAAATAAACAAAAATATAATTCAAGGTAATTTTATCTCAAACTTTTTTATTCTTGAAGCTTCTCTAACAAAGAGCAACTATGAACATGAAGAATGTAAAATATTGAATGGTCAAAACACTAAATGGGATGGTCAAGGGCACTTCGAGTAGCATTCTCTCTTTCCATTATATGTATCCCAAAAGAATTAACTAAGTTAGCGTTTGACCATAAATTCTCAAATTTATTTTGAAAATTTTATTTTGGATAATGTTTGGCTTGAAGATGAAAATGTGTTTTGACATACATTTTCAAAACATATTTTCCAAATTTATTTTAGAAAAACATGTATATTATAAGGGATTTGGCCCAAAACTAGCTATTGAGCTGGTTTTGGGATTTTGCTAAAATCTATAAAAAATTTATGGCCAAATATATGTTTGTCAAATAAAATCCATGTTTATTTTGGCAAAATATATGGCGAAACGGGTCCTTGTCATTTAGAAACTCAAAACTAATTAGACTTTATATATATATATGTGTGTGTAGATTTCTTTTTGTTCTTTCGTCTAAATGTGTCTTTATATTAATTCAAAAAGGGAGCAGAGGGGACTGAGATGTGAGAGCTTGGTAGGGCTCATTTTAAATAACCAATATAAACAAATCAAATTGTACATCCTTGATGCTTTTGTATGATAAAAAGCAAAAGTAAGATCCTATTCTTTTAATTATTTTTTTGTACCCTGCTTGCAACTTGACTATGAATTGTTGGAAAAAAGTTGATACCCATTGCCAATACTAACTTTTTGGGTCCCTTCCATTGGCCCCTTCACATTGGCCTGTGGGGTGGGGGTGGGACAACTAGAATTTTTAATAAGGGAATTAAAATATAAAATTCGATAAAAAAAAGTTAAAAAATAAGAACTGACGAATTTAAGGTGATTCGACATATAATATATATATATATATAAAGAAAAATTATCTGGTTACACAAATATAATTTTCCGACAAACGTGGTCCGCTATTTGACAGGGGGAGGGGGAGATCGAGCAATCAATAGTGTAGCTAGCCCACTTAATGTCAATATATGTATGGCAAACAAGATAACCCATTTCTTGAGGTAAAGTTAGCAAGGTCTATAATTGGTGCATGAGAAAATGTTAGGGCCATATATTTCAATTGGGAGAAACCAATTTCATGACCAATGTCTGTCACACGAAATAAATAAATAAATAAAAATATAGAAGATCGATAAATAAAAGTATTGGAGATTTTTGTATAATTAAATTCTCTATTCAAATTGTAGCTCGTCAAAAGAGATCATATTCTCTTTCATTCAATTGTTGACACTCATATCTATCTGAACCCTACAAAGATACGAAGGAGATCAATTTTTGTGCCCTATTACAAATATTTTTGTAGTTATATAACAATTTTCACCGAAGATCCATAAAAAAACTAGGGTTATTTGTTTCTATTCAAATTGTAACTAGTAATAGGAGAACATTTCCTCAAAGTTTGTGATTGCCAAATATAGTTAGTAGGCGTTTGGACAATAGAATTGTAAAATTCCAAAAAATGATGAAAAAAATTTTCAAGTTAAAATGTATTTGAAATTTAGAGTTGTATTTGGACGCTGATACTGTAAAAAATTTTAGGAAAACTGTCAGCTATGTCCATTTATAAGTAGGTTGTTACAAAAATTGATCAATTCATAAGATATTATTAATATTAGTCAAGTAACTATGTGTCGCCAAAAAAGGTCAAGTTTTTGCTTTCTTTTGAGTAAGTGTTATTAAAATAAATTGGGTACATCTTAAGGAGCTTGAATCTCAGTTATGGGACGATTTAATGAAGTTTTGAGGTAGTTTGGATTGAAAATTCAAAATAGAATATGAACATGAAAAAAATGATATGTGTATCACAGTTTGTATCATTTGTGTATCATATATGTATCATATTTGTATCAGTTGTATATCATATGTACATCCATGTAAACCAGTGTGTAGATACATGCATGATACATGTTTGATACTTATGTCAGAGGTGAAATTTTTTGAACTCGATTTTGACTACGAATTTTGAGACCAAATCAGTCAAAATCACCTCCAATCTTCCTCAAATTTTGTATTGACTCATCTATACATTTTCAATGAATTTCAACCATACCCATTGAAAAATGTCCTTTTTTGCTTAGATTTTTGGAATCTTATATAATATATATTTTTTGTATTTCATCACTTTTTTTGCTACCTCGTCCATGAAATTTTCTTTTCGTTTTGCATCTAATATTGTTGATCACAATTAAAATTATGGAAGGAGATCTTCGTGGGTAATTCTTGGAGAGAAAGAACATTATTTATTTGGGTTTTCAATTCTTATATGTGCTTGACTAATTTTGGTAAGTTTATGATTAATGACTTGAGGTTGGTAAGTTGAAACTTATTTGGCACATTTTTGTAAGATTTCAACTTTTTACACTATTTATACAATTTGATTAGTTATATAGCAGACCCTTTCCTGGACCCTGCGTGAACGCGAATACTTTATGTACCGAACTGCTTTTTTATATAGCATGTGCGCACTTTTCCATGTTATTATATTAGGCTTTACATTAAAAGTTACTTATTCTTGTATGTTAATTTTATATGATGGTCGTCTAAAAAATTTATACACGACAAGTATAAAGTTAAATTCTAAAGTAGTTATTATTTGTGTTTGGTGAATGTTTCTACACAAACAGTTGTATAGTTACTAAGCTCTTAAACCACTTGAGCAGCATGTGGCATCAATGTTTAACCAACTATTCTTTTCTTTTTTTCCAAAAATTATGGCATCTCTTTTGGGTTGATTGGTAGTATTCTATATATATAGGTATCCTCTCGAAAAATATATGGATGGTATTATATGCTTCCTTTGACTATATAGTCTAAGATTCCATCACAAGTTGAAATTTAGACACTTGATTCACTTTAAAGTTAATATTTTCTTGGTTGGTATTGAGTCAGAATGTTTTAATTTTATTTTAATAATTATCTGATATATAATACTTCAATTTAATTAATTTGGTTTTACATCGTGTAGTTTGTAACATGTATCTTTGAGGTTGAATGGTTACCCGTAAAATGGTACAATTAAATTTATATGTGATTTCTGGACAAGTGAATTAATTTTGATCCTAAAATAATAAAATGATTGAATAAATTTGAAACACTTAGCCTTGAGATGAAGATGAAATACCAGAAACATTAGTCCAGGAGCATAGCTTCCGGGCACAACAGTGAAATCAAAAAGCAAGAGGATAGAATTGTATAAAACTTTTAATAGATTATAGCATAAGTTTTCAGAAAATCCGTGTAGTTTATAATCATAATAGAGCTCACTATTTATAATTGCACCTAGGGAACAAGGTCTTAGGATCATGCCCTTTTTTAATGTCAATTATGAGGGCCATTGAAGAATGTGTAACGGCAAGTGGGCATTTATATTCTCCATTGTATTAAATACTGTGAAATATTCTCCATTAAATGTTATCGCGTGGTGGGCATTTATATCATCTTTATGAGCACCATTCTTTCCGGTAACATATGAAATAGTTGTCTTCAGTTTTAGTTATCCTCTGCCTTCGGCTCCACGTGTCAGTCTATTATGCAATCACTTAACATAACATATTTTACCCTATACAAATAGTCCCCCTGCTTCCCGGTGACATAACTTTGTGTCACCGGAAAGTTGGTAGAAACATTCTTTTTGGAGGAAATTTCACTGACCTCCTCTGAAAAGCTTCTGACGGTTGATGAGACGCACGTCTCTCTACATTTAATGTCCTGAACACGCGTCATCCCACGATTCAACATAACTTTTGCCGGTTATCGAGGTAATTATAGTCACGAATTTAGACGCCTAAATTTTTACTTCTACGCATCAACCTCCTTTATTCACACCCCATAATTCTCCAAACTCTCTCAAACTGTCTTCATTCAACTTGTACTCTGTTCTTCAACTTTTCTTTA
The DNA here is from genome assembly GCA_005239505.1 of Nicotiana paniculata. NCBI lineage: Eukaryota > Viridiplantae > Streptophyta > Magnoliopsida > Solanales > Solanaceae > Nicotiana > Nicotiana paniculata. The sequence continues at coordinate 84,928 of ML304524.1, forward strand.
ATTCTCTTCATAAGAGAAAAGTATTTCGTTCTTCTCTAACATATAATGGCTTCTTCTTCAAAAAATCTCAGTTCCTCAAAGAACAAAACCAAAGCCGACGAAGCCGCTCCTCCTATAATGAGCACCAGCATCCCCAGAAGTCTTGTCACAACTAAAGACTTCGAAGTTCAACTTACCCTCGTATATGGGCCGTTGGAAAATATCCTTCTTCCATCTGTCATTCAAGTATTCCTGCTGTGAAGGAAGATTGTCATTGTCAGGATTTAGACATTATCGCTCCAGATCTGGCGGAGCGGATAACCTTACTCAAGAAGGGTTTTACATACTTCTATACATATTCCTTCACTTTGGGATGTTTTCTCTGAGTGGAGAGCTTGACTCCGTTATTGTGGAGTTTTGCTTCCGCTACCAGGTATGCTTGGCACAGGTGTCCCTCCGTGTGGAGGACGAAAGCTTGTCTTCGGCGCCTGTGCCAAGTAACGGAGAAGGAGCTGTTGATACCCAATTTTGCTCTCACATTTTTCCAAATAGTATATATTATTTCAAAATGTCATTTTGCATCATTATACAAGCATTTCCATAATATTTTATAATTTTTAGAGCTTTGAAATTAATTTCTTGCATTTAAATTACTTGAATATTTATTAATTATTCCTTTAAATTATTTGTGATGACTTAATCATCCAAATTTATTATTTTACACCCGCATACATGCTTTAAAATATTTTACATCGTTTCATATAATTATGTTTGCAATTTTAGCTATTTACGTAATTTTTGCAATAATAGTCTATGTTCATGCATAATTACGTTTTATTTATATTTGTGCCAAAATAAACTTTTTTTATATTTTATAAGTTATTATTTTCAATCATTTTAGTGTATAAGAAAATATTTTATTATTTATTTTTTTTCTTTTAAACAATTTTTTATTTAAAATATAGCCTAAATTATACATATTTTGGACCACATTAGTGGCCCAAAACTACTCAAATCCCAGGCCCAATCTCCCCAGCCTAAGCCAAACAACCCATTAACCTCAACCCAGTGAGTACCCGCTTAGACGACCTACAACACTCCCATTTCGATCCTGGTCGTTGATCTTAAATGATCAAAGACCCATAATAATTCCTCCACTTTCCTTATATCCACTCACCCAAACCTTAACCCTATTTCCCCACTCCAGCCGCCTCTCAATCCTCTCTATTTCGTCTGTATCTGAGAAAATCTAGTAACCGCCTTTTGATTTCTCTCTAATTCCAACCCAAAAATGGAATCGATCCGAGATTCACTTACCTATTTTGTGATACTTTACTATTGTATGCGTGTCTATGGTGTTACTTAATTCTTGCCCTATTTTTGGCAAGAACTATACTTCAAGAGCATGCCTGATTGACTCCGATTTTGTGAATATCTGGACGATCTTTTGTCTATATACACTCTACAATGGACGATTCTTGTATTATTGGTTCGATTCAAAAACGTTGGACCCAACTAGGTTTTGATATTTTCCTTTTTCTTTACTGATTCTGATTGCATGTGATATATTTTTTCCTTTCTTGTGTTTGACTGATGATTTTCCATGTTCGTCTGCTCAATTTGAACACTATATAAAACCCTCCCCAATTTCCCCTTTGGACAGACCTTAATCCATGTGATTCTCTCACACTCACTTATTCTATACTATTCTGAATCTATTGCTCTTGGCCGGCTGAAAGCCAAGGCCGTCGGAATCCTCTCTAACGACCTCCCTAGTGCGAGCCCTGCTCGAGGTCCATTTGAGACTCATGTGAACTCTGACGCACTAGGATTTGGGTCTTTTGGTTGTTCTCTTTGCTGGTGGAATTCAAGCAATTTCTGACACTTAGCTTTTCCCTCTTATTTTGTTTGTCGAATATGCAAACTGGTGAATGTCTGGACTTTTGAAATTCTATCTTCTTTTGCTTGTTTCCAGTGCTTCGCATACTCATGTTATTTGAACCAATATGACTCCAATATTATGTTATTTTGCATACTTTTATAGATACCCTGTAACTCGGATTCTTTGAATGTCATAACCTATTTAGATTCTTATGCTCAACTTGGATGACTGGATTTTAAGTTTACTTTGTGTTTCGCTGTTTATTATGAGTCTGTCTAAAACTTTGTTCTGGATTCTTATAATGAAATTCCTAGGGAATTATCTTCTTCCCAGAATTTTCCTTAAGTCCTTTATGTGAACTCTATTATCACCTACTTAAATGAACCAAATCTGTTGCAGTGATGCTTTAATCAACCCTATTGCTGTATTTGGTTAATCCTGTATTCTTTAGTATTGTTTATGCTCCTAGTTGAGTCCTACTATATTTAGATTCCATGATCATGTATAGTTGACTGGCTTAAGCTCTGAAGTCTGTCTGCTCTGCTTAACCTTAAGTTGGCAATGTTTTCTACCACAATAATTTTGAACTTGGGAATCTCTATGTTGCACTCGGCATAATTAAGATCCTTATTAGCTGCTATAGACCGCGCATGCCTACTTGCTTGCTTACTTACCATTCTATGACTGTGACCTTCATACCTTAATTTCCTAGTTATGAATCTCTATTAGATCAATTCATACTTTGTTGTAATCTCGTTGTTCTGAAAGCTAAGCATGCATGCTTTCCATGTTGAACTAAGTAATATGCCCCCTCAACTATGCTAATGTTGCACATTCTATACTCTTTCACTTGTTATGAACCTATATTGTCATTCCTTAGGCTGAAACTCTTCTATTAAGGTTTTTTCTCTGTTGATCCTTCAAGTTTTCATAATTAAGTCCCCTGTTTTGAAATTTTCTTGAGTTGTTTTGACCATGCTAATGATTGAAACATATTTAGAAGTGGTCTATCAACCTATGATGATCCAACACCCCCCCCCCCAAAAAAATTTGAAAATATAGGCATAAACTTGCCCTATGTGTGTCCTGCCAACATATCACATGATTTTGTCTATACATTTTGGTGGTGATTAGCTTTACAGTCAATAAAATAAGTGTGTGGGCTTCCTTCTTAAACTAGTTAGTTCAACATATAGTCCGTTGTATGTAATCATGTATGAGTCCCTCGTCTGGGTTTGATATTTGTTCTATGTGATGTTGAGCTTGGTTGTTGGGTTCAAACTTACTGCTGGTTTCATGAGCTGGATTCTGGGTCTACTAGAGCTGTCGAAGGCCTAGAAAAGCATTGGGTTATCTATACTGGGCCTATCATTGGGATTATAGTAGTCTTCTACTGTAATTATTCATATTTGATTATTTCATATGGCCTGTAATAACTTGTAATAACGAATGATGGGGAAGTTAATAAATGGGCACTGAGATGCTTTAAATTTCGCATGAATGAGTAGATAACATGCTTATAGGTTGTGCATGATTGTTTGCTACTTTGTTTGGCGTTCCTATTTCTATACACTAATAGAGATCATACCTATAGGAATTCAAACACCTCACTCATTCAACTTGTATAATTATCAGAAGCATGAGTTTAAGTGCTTTACCTGTTCACATGATTACTTCTATGCGTTATTAGATAACATGTCTATATGAATCAAGTATCAATAATTATTCGCTCAATTTGTGCAGTTGCAGTGTGTTTATTAGATAGCATTACTATAGGATCATGTTAATATATGCTTTTGCTAATTCCCATCTAGATACTATGTTCGTAGGGCTTTAATTGATTAACTAATCGACTGCTTATGTTGTCTTATTACTCCGCCCACCTAGATAACATGCTTATAGGAATAAGCACGATAAATCTGCCAATTATTAGAGAATTTGGCTATAAATACTGCTACTCGCTTAGAAAGCATTCCAATATGATAAAATACGGGTAATTCCGAGTTTTTCAATGGCTCCACTGTCTCTCTGTGCGAATCACTCAGAGATCATGTCTATAAGTTTTCATAACTTGTTATCTGTAATCTCGATAATCTGAATTGTAGCACTGCCAATTTCTTAAACTGTACGGTTACTTAGAAGCCATGCCTATAGGTTTTTAGCAACACCTCGAACCTGAAACTACCTACTACATAATATGAAATCTGCCCCCGTGCATTTGTTGTTATGTGTGAAGGTTAACTTGGGCCTTTAATTGTCTTTACGTAAAGTCCTATCTGTCTAAATGTCGTTGAGTTTTATCATTTTTGAGCAACCTAAGCAAAGCCTAGAACCACCCAAATAGTAGGTCCAAAGCCTCCCAGACCATAGGCATGGGACAGGTAGCTCACGCAGAGGGTACGACTTAGAATTGAATTAGAACACTTTTAGGTAAACAACTTCAACATAGTAATCGGGTAGCAGGAGATGATAGTATGTGCCCGCTGAATAATATGAGTAACTCCTATAATAAAGGGAGCTGCGAAGTATTATTTATGTTGCATGGGGTGATCCTTTAGGCTAGAAAAACTTAGGACCCCTTTTTCTTTATACACTTAGTCGTTTAATATAGACTGTTGCAGTTGTATCCTTGTAGAGTTGTACCAATTCTCATTTGTGTTATAATGAAACTCTTCGACTTTTATATTTCTTGGTTTATTTGATCACCTAACCTAATCCGCATAGTTTTATGTTCAGCTGGGATCCACAGTTGTGGACCTCGAAGTCTGCCTAACACCTTCTCTTTGAGGTAATTTGAGCCCTTATCCGATCTTTGGTGGCGTTGACTAGTCAAATAGAGTTATTTGCAAATAAGTGCCCTAAGTACCTTAAAAATTGTTAGGTGGCGATTCTTCTCTTTTAATACCCATTTAAAAGAGTTGTCACATGTCGAAACCCGATTTCACGAGAAAAAGGGGCGCGACAGCATGATGACTCTACTGGGGATATCACACTTAGGCTCTTACCATAGTGAACTTGGCTTATGTGGATTCCTTTCTTTGTTACGTGCACATCCCTTCCATTCCTCACCTTTATTTGTTTAAATCTGCTATGACATGCACACCCCTCCCCCTATTCACATTTACTTGCTATAACCGCTCTCTTACCTTGTCAAAATTGCTATATCATGTCTACTCCCTTACTTGTTTTATTACATTCTTGCATATATTCTACGAACTAAGCTGACATCTTCCTTTTGTCTTTCTTTTCTATATTCACTTTGCTATTGTATTTACTGCCTTCACATATTTTATTATGTAAATACTTGCGAGGCATCTATCCTTATGCTCCTATAAGGGTAATAAGACAAGCGGGAAGAAAACAGGTCATACCCCGAGTTTCCAACATGGTCCAGTATAAGGCAAATTTCAAAGGGGACATCATTCCACTCAAGTTCGAGGTACAACATATGTGGAACCAAAAGATCATCGTGGAAAGAGAAACCATTGAGCCAGACAGGTATCATGTTGGTCATGTTTACTTCTATCCATCGTGGTTAGTGGACGATGTAGCGGGAGACGTCAATCCAGGAGTCGATCTGATAGACAGGATCATAGATGACGCTGCTGAGGCACAGGTTAAGTATAGAAGGATATGCAAAAGGGTTTTCGAGTCTGAAGCCAAACATCTATAACAACACAAAGTGAACATGGAATCAATAAAAGAATGGAAGGAAATTGCCACTAAGTCAACAGAGAGATTGGAATACTTGGAACAATGATTGATGGAGCTTGAAGGAAAGATGAGGAAGAGACTCTCAGATTGTCAAACCACGGATGGCAATGAAGGAGGGAATCTAGCAAAGGCTTACTTACTGTTGGATATGCGCGATCTAGGGAACCTGATTGATGGAGTCAAAAGAGCCAAGCACGGGGAAGGTCCTTCAGGGACCAAGTAGACTAGGAAATGATATTCTACTGCTTTCTAGCTTATCTTTAGATTTCAATTGTAATAAGGCTAAATGTCATTAGTAACTTTATTATTATTGTTGATTTAGTAAAGGTTTGGCTATTTTTCGCATTAATGAAATGACAGAATTATTGGCGTCGATTTTCTCCAAGTTATGTGTCATTTAGGTATACCTAGGCATAATGAGATCCCCCAAATTAGGACACGAATTATTGAATGACCTTGTAAAACATGTTTTAATACCGCATGCATTCTTTCAATATTCCTTAATAACTTGGCTACGTTTTGTTTTGTTTTTCTTGTCTTTTGATTATTCTCATTCCCCAAGGTTGGTTCGTGCATACTGGCATCGTCAGCATATCACACTAGATCCAAAGGTCCTCCACCTCCTCCTCCACCAAGCAATCCCAAAGGAAAAGGAAAAGGGAAATGGATGATTTGAGTGGTATCATAAAAGACAATGCTACCATGGCAGAAAACATTGAAACCCTGGATGGTCGAATTACTCCGATGCAGAATGAATTGGTCTTACGTCTGGAACAGAAAATCTTGGAACTACAAGGCGAACTTGATCAGGTCTAAAACTTGGCAAAGCTTTCCCTCACTCTCAATGTCCCCGACATTAACCAGCAAAATTCGACTACCCAGAACCAGACACCACCACAAACACACAAAACCAAAACCCACCATCAAATCCTCTTGCACTACACCAGTATCTCACACCTCCTCAGAACCTTAATCCTCCACCAGTACCAACTCCTCAACAACACCCTCATCATCCAGCTCAATACCCACAAACCACTACTTATCACACTCCACAGAATGCACCACAACCTACTCCTGATCCCCAAAACTCAACCAATGACCACCCTTATACCCAAGTTCCCGGAGTCCATTAAAGTAATCCGATATATGTGGAAACTTTATCCCATACTCCACAACAAGCCCTATACATACCTGAATCGACCAGAAAAGACCTTCTCATTAAGAACATGTCGGAGGAACTCAAGAAGCCCACTGGTAGAGTTCAGAATGTTGAAGTCGGTAAAGGCGTTGAAGGTCTAAACTATAAGTACCTATGTATTCAGCCAGAGGTGGAACTTCCGGAGGTTACAAACCTCCAAAGTTTGAAATGTTCAATGGGACTGGTGATCCGAAAGTGCATCTGAGAACATATTGTGACAAACTTATAGGAGTGGGAAAGAATGAACAAATCCGCATGAAACTATTCGTGTGAAGCCTCAGAGGAGATGCTTTATTTTGGTACATCAGCCAAAACCCGAAGAAGTGGGTTAGTTGGGTAAGCATGGCATCAGACTTCATGGACAGATTCAGATTCAACACGAAAAATGCGCCAGACGTTTTCTACATTCAAAATCTCAAGAAGAAGCCAAAAGAAACCTTTCATGAGTATGCCACTCGTTGGAGATCAGAAGCCGCGAAAGTAAGGCCAACACTTGAAGAAGAACAAATGAACAAGTTCTTCGGGCAGAGCTTAAAAACCTACAGCATTGCGAAAGTTTAATGGTTATTGAAATCACAAATTCTCCGACATCATCAAGCTAGGAGAAATAATAGAAGAAGGAATTAAGAGTGGGCTGGTAACTAAATTCGAGGCACTACATGCCATGAACAAAGCTTTGCAATCAAGAGGTATTTCGCATATTACCACTCTTCATCTCCCGCCCGCCAAAACTACCAAAAACCACTACCAAATTTTGACTGAAGACCACCTAGAAAATACACCCCAATCGCCAACCCATAGACCAACTGTATGAGAGGCTGAAGGCTGCTGGTTATGTCACTCCCATTCCTGCCGTTTCTATGGATAATTATTCCCGGTGAATCAACCCCAACAAGACATGTACCTATCATTCAAGCATGAAGGGTCATTACCATTGATGAATGTCACCCATTGAAAGATAAAATTCAGACATTGATCGACACTAAGGTCATACAGGAAAAGGAAGTTGCACCAAATATTCGTAATAATCCTCTCCCGGATAGAGGTGAGGGAGTGAATGTGATAGAGACAGATTAAGAATGGGACCTGGGGGGGTCAATCGGACTTATTCGAGAGGGAGATGCTCCTAAAACATCTCCAATCACCCTCACACCGATTGTGGTCCAAACCCAAGCGCCATTTGATGTTGAGGTATCTACACCCTTCACCGTGATAGTGGCTCCCACGCCATCCTAATAGTCTGATTCCATCCCATGGGACTATGCTACAGAAGCAAGGAAAAAAGGAAAAGCAAAAATGGAGGAAATAGGGGCAGCACAAGGTATGACTAGAACTGGTAGAGTTTATACACCTGAGAACCTGGGGGGAAAAAGCAAGAAAGCTACATCTAAGCCGCCTATTGTTGAGACTGGCAATGATGATCTTTGGAGGAAGATGCAAGCAAGAGAGTACTCTATCGTTGACCACTTGAACAAAACTCCCGCTCAGATATCCATCTTGTCACTACTACAAAACTCCGACACACATAGGAATGCTTTGATGAAGGTGTTGAGTGAAGCTTATGTACCCACCAACATCACAAGTGGGGAGACGGCTAACATGGTCGGACAGGTATTGGAGAGTCACAGAATCACCTTCATGAAGAGAATTACCACCAGAAGGATTGAGTGACATTAGGGCACTACACATCACAGTGCAACTTGAGGATATGTTCATCGCCAGGGTCCTGATAGATGGGGGTTCAAGTCTCAACATATGTCCACTGACTACTCTGAAGAGATTAGGTAAATGCCTGCACGATATACGAATGGGAAGCATGAATGTGAAAGCATTTGATGAATCTCAGAGAGATACCATTGGAGAAACCAACCTCAGTCTACGGATGGGCCCGACTTGGTTTGATGTCGAGTTTTAGGTGCTGGATATAGCTTCTACTTACAACCTATTATTGGGACGACCATGAATACATGCTGCTGGTGCAATGGCTTCAACGCTGCATCAGGATGTGAAGTTTGAGTGGAATCATCAGGAGGAGATTATTCATGGAGACGGAAGTAACCCCATCTACACCAATTAGACTGTTCCAGTCATCAAAAAAAGAAAGAAGCTGGATGGAGAAACATACCATCGCATTGAGCGAGTTAACGCAATTGAAAAGGACCGATGGTGGAGCAACAAGATAGAAAAGATACTGCTATGGACAGGGTATGAACCCGGCAAGGGTCTCGGCAAAAATCTCCAAGGGATCACCAGACCCGTACAACCACAGCATCATGGCACGAATTTTGGACTCAGATATAAATACACATAGAAGGCATACCAAGATTTGTCACTACCATGGCATGGTCCTTATTATCCACTGGAACAACTGGTACCACCTCTGCACCAAACATTACATCAATCTAGCATGATGTGGGGATCCGAGGAAGATGAAATTTTAGCGGGCATGAGGAAGCTGTTTCTAGACGAAGAGGATATGGACTGCAGTGCAATAGTTGAGGATGAGGAGGAGGAGGAAGACCTTACCATTCAGACCGTGGATAAAGGAGTTGTTCTCAAGAACTGGACTGCTGCACCATCCTGGGACCGTCGAGTTGCTGGGTAGCCTGGCAAATTAGCATGAGTTACTTTAAAAAATAGTTTTGAGAATTTGAGACATTTTCCAGTATTTTGTTTGGAAATAATTTCTCGAGTCATCGAGCTGCACTTGTTGACATTTCAAGATTTTATTAATGCATTACTGATTTTCATATTTATTATTATTCTTTACATTTTCTTTTTCAACATTATTATTACTTATCCCGATGAACCTATAACTGTGACATGTAATGAGACAACGCGACATGAGGATAGTGATTCGGAGAATCTGGAAAATGATATAATACCCGAGAAAATCATCAGAGAAGTAAATTTTCTTTGAAAACAAACCAATGTCTAATTTGGAGGAAACTGAGACTGTTAACTTAGAGGATTCCAAAACGGTAAACACGTATAAGATTCATCTATCACCGTCATAGAGGGAAGAGTACATTAGATTCCTAAAAGAGTATGAAGATATCTTGGCATGGTCCTACGATGATATGACTGGTTTAAGCACATCCATAGTGGCTCACAAGCTACCCACTAATCTAGGGGTGTTCGTCGGTCAGTACAGTACGATATTTAGACATTTCGGTTTGATATTTTTGGTATTCGGTTCTGTAAAATGCTATACAAACACCGTACCTAATTAAATTCGGTATGATTCAATTTTTTTCCTTTTGATTTCGGTTTATTCAGTTTGAATACTAACTAGTGCAGAGTCATAGACGGTAATATTCTTAATTAAAGTACTCAAAAGTACACAACTAAAAACGTTTGTTGACAAAAAAAATTTCCAAAACCAGCATATACCAACCTAGAGAGAGAAAACATAGAGAAATGTCTTGTCACTTGCTTAAAGTTAACTGATGAACTTAGAGAATAAAGGAAAGTAAAATTTTAGATTTCTTATACTTATGTTATAATTAATAAAATGTGTATTGTGTAATATAATATTTATTTCGGCACGATATTGGTATTTTGGTATTTCATTTTAAAATACCAAATACCATACCTAATACCATTTTTATTTAAAACTTAAACCAAATACCATACCAAATACCAAAATTTTCGGTTTCTGTACGGTAATTCGGTATTTACCAAATTATGCATAGCCCTACATTAATCCCATGAGTCCACCGATAATGCAAAAGCTCTGAAGTTCAAGTCGGATATGAGTTTGAATATAAAATAGGGGTCACTAAGCAATCAAAGCCAAGGTTATCCGAGTGGTCGAATATCCGACTTGGTTGGCTAACATTGTGCCAGTTCCAAAGAAAGATGGAAAAGTTAGAGTATGTGCCAATTATCGAGATCTGAACAGAGCAAGTCCCAAAGATGATTTCCCACTGCCAAACATACACATACTGATTCACAATTGTGCCAAGCATGAATTTCAATCCATTGCGGATTGCTTCTCAGGATACCATCAGATCTGGATGAATGAAGAGGATGTCGAAAAGACAATCTTCATTATGCCATGGGGGATATACTGTTACAAAATGATGTCGTTTGGTCTGAAGAACACTGGAGCCACCTACATGAGAGCCATGACAATCATCTTCCACGACATGATACACAAGGAAATAGAGGTGTACGTGGATAATGTTATCATCAAATCTAAAAAAACTCCGGATGACATAGCAGACCTGAAGAAATTCTTCGATCGGCTTTGGAAGTATAATTTGAAACTGAATCCTGCAAAATGTGCCTTCGGAGTCCCTGCTAGAAAGTTGTTAGGATTCATCGTCAGTCGCCGAGGAATTGATTTAGACCCATCAAAGGTCAAAGCTATCCAAGACCTACCACATCCGAAGAATAATAAAGATGTTATGAGCTTTTTATGGCATTTCAATTACATCAGCCACTTCATAGCACAACCAACTGTGATATGTGAGCCAATCTTTAGAATGCTGAGGAAAGATGTCGAAACATGCTGGACTGAAGAATGCCAAAAATCCTTCGACAAAATCAAGGAGTATTTATCTAAACCACCCGTTCTGGTCCCACCAAAACCAAGAAGACCTCTGTCGCTTTATTTGTCCGTATTGGATGGAGCTTTTGGTTGCATTTTGGGACAACATGATGAAACCGGAAAAAAGGAGCAGGCGATATATTATCTGAGCAAGAAATTCACACCTTACGAAGCCCGGTATTCTTTGTTGGAACACACATGTTGTGCTTTGACGTGGATAACTCAAAAGTTGAGACATTATTTCTGTGCATACACTACATATCTCATATCAAGGATGGATCCGCTAAAATACATCTTTCAGAAACCCATGCCTACGGGGAAGTAATCAAAGTGGCAAATTATTGAGAAAATTTGATCTTCTATGTAACTAAAAAGGTGGTAAAAGGGCAAGCATTGGCAGATCATCTGGCAGAAAATCCCGTAGATGGAGAATACGAACCATTGAAAACGTATTTTCCCGATGAGGAGGTGTCATTTGTGGGAGAAGATATCACCGAGGCATATGATGGTTGAAGAATGTTCTTTGACGGATCAACTTCAAAGGAGTGGATATCGGAGCTGTCTTAGTATTAGAGACCGGCCAATACTATCCGGTATCTGCAAAACTCAGGTTTCCATGCACCAACAATATGGAAGAATATGAGGCTTGCATTTTGGGGCTTGGGTTGGCCATTGATATGAATGTTCAAGAGCTACTGGTAATTGGAGATTCCGATCTTTTGGTGTATCAGGTTCTAGGAGAATGATCTACAAAGAACACCAAAACATTGCCATATTTTCACTGTGTACAAGAGTTGATCAAGAGATTCACAAAGATAGAATTCAAACATGTTCTAAGGATTCAGAACGAGTTCGCAGATACGTTATCCACTTTGTCTTCCATGATACAGCACTCGAACAAGAATTTCATTGATCCTATCCCAATAGGGATTCATAAACAGCCCGCTTATTGCGCTCATGTTGAAGAAAATATTGACGAAAAACCATGGTTCCACGACATCAAGAAGTACCTGGAAAAGGGAGAATACCCAGAGACTGCTACCCATACTCAGAAGTGCACGCTTCGAAGATTATCCAACCATTTCTTTCAAAACGGGGGAACTCTATATAGAAGGACTCCTGACCTGGGATTAATACAGTGTGTCGATTCCAATGAGGCATCCAGATTGCTCGAGGAAATACATGCCGGAACTTGCGGACCGAACATGAATAGTTTCATCTTAGCCAAGAAGATACTAAGAGCAAGGTATTTCTGGATGACTATGGAAACAAACTGCATCAAGTATGTTCAGAAGTTTCACCTATGCCAGATACATGCTAACATGATACGTGTACCACCCAATGAACTCAATGCAACAAGTTCACCTTGGCCTTTCTCCGCTTAGGATATGGATGTCATCGGCCAAATCGATCCTACTGCTTCAAACGGGCATAGGTTCATTCTGGTGGCCATAGACTACATCCCAAAATGGGTTGAAGCTACATCTTATAAAGTTGTAACTAAGAAGGTTGTAGCGGATTTCGTTTGGGACCGTATTATTTGTCGATTCGAAGTACCAGAGTTAATCATTACTGACAACGCCACCAATTTAAATAGTGATTTGATGAAAGACATGTTGAAATGTTCAAGATCAAGAATAGGAACTCCACGGCATACAGACTGCAAATGAACAGAGCCGTAGAAGCCGCCAACAAGAACATCAAGAAGATATTGAGGAAAATGGTGGACTATTACAAACAATGGCACGAGAAGCTTTAATTTGCTTTACTTTGATATCGTACCACTGTTCGCACATCAACTGGGGAAACTCTCTACCTATTGGTTTATGGTACTGAAGCTGTTATTCCTGCCGAAGTAGAAATCCCTTCTCTAAGAATCATACAAGAAGCTGAGTTCAGCGATGCAAAATGGATACGAAGCCGCTATGATCAAGTAGATCTCATTTATGGGAAAAGAATGAATGTAGTATGTCATGGTCAACTCTACCAGAACAGAATGACAAGAGCTTTCAACAAAAAGGTTAGGCCAAGGCAATTCACACCGGGGCAATTGGTGCTAAAGCGAATCTTCCCGTCAGGATGAAGCCAAGGGGAAGTTCTCACCCAACTGGTAAGGTCCATACATGGTTCATCGGGTACTAACAGGAGGAACACTTATACTTGCAGAAATGGATGGAGAGATTTTGCCGAAACCTATCAATTCAGACGTAGTCAAGAGATACTATGTCTAAGATTGTTTGCATTTTTCCATTTTATGTAACTGAACTACGCATGACATGTTTCCCATTTAAGAGGGGATACATAGGCAGCCCTATGGGTTCGGTCACATCCTAATGAAATCTTCATTTCCCCATGATCATAAACTGGAGCAGGATATCGAGTTTGTCCGATTCTATCACGTGTGTAACGGCCAAGGGATGTATTGTCAGGAGTATGCATTTAAACAGGGGCATAATTTTGAGGAGGACCCTCAAACTTCTAAAGCAAGGAGGTTGCAATGTCTCTAAGACAGGAATGAAGGAAAAGCAGGGAATCAAGAGCACGAACCAACCGTCCACCTGCAAAAACTCATAATTTTCTTGTGAATGCAGGTAGGATAAACACAACAGTAATATTCGCAAATACATACCTTCATGACAAAAAGTTTCTAAATGCAAACACATCAAGCTAAGAAATACTTTACTCTCTCGCAACTGATCATTGCTTTTCTTGCATAAGGCTAAGCACAACCTTTCTCCACTTGAGACTAAGCATTGCCTCCATTTCTTACATGAGGCTAAACATTGCCTCCGTAATTGCATAAGGCTAAGCACTGCCTTTCTTTGTATGAGACTAAGCATTGTCTCCATTTCTTGATTGAGGCTAAGCATTGCCTCCATAATTGCATAAGGCTAAGAACTGTCTTTCTCTGCATGTGACTAAGCATTGTCTCCATTTCTTGCATAAGGCTAAGCATTGCCTCCTTAATTTCATAGGGCTAAGCAATCCTTTCTCTGCATGAGGCTAAGCATTGTCTCCATTTCTTGCATGAGGATAAGCATTGCCTCCGTAATTACATAAGTCTAAGCATTGTCATTCTCTACATGAGACTAAGCATTGTCTCCATTTCTTGCATGAGGATAAGCATTGCCTTCATAATTGCATAAGGCTAAGCACTGCCTTTCTCTGCATGAGACTAAGCATTGTCTCCATTTCTTACATGATAATAAGCACTGCCTCCTTAATTGCATAAGGTTAAGCACTGCCTTTCTCTGCATGAGACTAAACATTGTCTCCATTTCTTGCGTGAAGCTGAGAACTGTCTCTGTAATTGCATAAGGCTAAGTACTGCCTTCCTTTGCATGAGACTAAGAATTGTCTCCATTTATTGCATAAGGATAAGCATTGCCTCTATAATTGCATAAGGCTAAGCACTGCCTTCCTCTGCATAGGGCAAAACACTGCCCTCACTATCGCATGAGGCTAATCCTGGCCTCTCCTTTTCAAAGACCAAGCACCACCCTCATCTCATATAAGACTACGCCTTATCTTGTCTCGTCCTCGCATAAAACTAAGCATCATATCTCTGCATTTCATAGGCTGAAACATCGCCATTTTGTCCGAAGGCGTCATGGTCTTAAGGCACTATCCTCATACCCGGAAGACACCATTCCATGGCCTGAAGATCTCTCAAAATTGTGCTTCATAATTCAAAGGCGTCATAGTCCGGAGGCACCATCCTCATGGCCTGAGGAAACCATTTCATGGCCTGCGAATCCCTTATCATACGCTTCATGGACCAGGACGTCATGGTATAAAGATATCATCCTCATCGTCCAAAGACAACATTCATGGTCCAAAGGGAATCTGCATCATTGTTGCAATAACCTATATATTCTCGCATGCACTGTGTTTTAAGTTTTGCAGGTAATTCGGGAGGTAACCGTTCTACAAACAGGAGCAATCTTCGCTCCAGTTTCTGTTCACTATGTTCACATACTTTGACTACCTCAAACGTAACCGACTATCAATAATTGACTACCTTTTCTATGACAATTCGAATATCTGCCGCATACACCCGTAACGTCCAAAATTCACATCCATAGCTCCACCCTAAATTATCCGTTACCTGCAACACCACGCTCTTATAATAACTCCATGAGTTTCGTTCGCCGTTAGATCTAGAACTACACACGACCTGATTCCCGCAGCACCAGGGATATGTAGCAACTCAGGAACCAGGGTTCGGCCCATTTTTCAGATCACATCATTCTCGCTCAATTCGGCCAAAATTGGTCATCATTTTCTTTACCCGACAAATCTTTCATCATTCCCAGGTAAAGAGGGGCAGCTGTTGATACCCAATTTTTCCCTCACATTTTTCCAAATAGTATATATATTTTCAAAATGTCATTTTGCATCGTTATACATGCATTTTCCATAATTTTTAGAGCTTTAAAATTAATTTTTTTGCATTTAAATTACTTGAATATTTACTAATTATTCCTTTAAATTATTTGTGATGACTTAATCATCCAAATTTGTTATTTTACACCTGCATACATGTTTTAAAACAATTTACATTTTTTCATATAATTATGTTTGTAATTTTAGCTATTTACGTAATTTTTGCAAAATAGCCTATATTAATGCATAATTACGTTTTATTTACATTATTTGTGCTAAAATAGTATTTTTATATTTTATAAGTTATTATTTTCAACCATTTTAGTGTATAAGAAATATTTATTATTTATTATTAATTTTTTATTTAAACAATTTTGTATTTAAAATATAGCCTAAGTTATACATATTTTGGACAACATTAGTGGCCCAAAACTACTCAAATCCCTAGCCCATTCTCCCCAGCCCAAGACAAATGGCCCCTTAACCTCAACCTGGTCAGTACCCGCTTAAATGACCCTCCCCACTCCCATTTCAATCCTAGTCGTTGATCTTAAATGATCAACGACCCATAATAATTCCTCCACTTTCCTTATATCCCCTCACCCAAACACTATCCCTATTTCCCCACTCCAGCCGCCTCTAAACCCTCCCTATTCCGTCTATCTCTGAGAAAACCTAGTAGATGCCTTTTGATTTCTCTCCAATTCCAACCCCAAAATGGAATCAATTCGAGATTCACTTACCTATTTTGTGATACTTTACTATTGTATGCGTGTCTATGGTGTTACTTAATTTTTGCCCTATTTTTGGCAAGAACTACCTTTCAAGAGCAGGCCTGATTGACTCCGATTTTGTGAAGATATTGACGGTCTTTCGTCTATATACACTCTACAATGGACGATTCTTGCTTTATTGGTCGATTCAAGATCGCTGGACCCAACTAGGGTTTGAGATTTTCTTTTTTCTTTACTAATTTTGATTGCATGTGATATATTCTTTCCTTTCTTGTGTTTGACTAATGATTTTCCATGTTCGTCTGCTCAATTTGAACACTATATAAACCCTTCCCCAATTTCCCCTTTGGACAGACCTTAATCCCTGTGATTCTCACACTCTCACTTATTCTATACTATTCTGAGTCTATTGATCTTGTCCAGCTAAAAGCCAAGGCTGTCGGAATCCTCTCTAACGACCTCCCTAGTGCAAGTACTGCTCGGGGTTCATTTGAAACTCATGTGAACTCTGATGCACTAGGATTTCGGTCTTTTGGTTGTTCTCTTTTCTGGTGGAATTGAAGTTGTTTCTGAAACTTAGTTTTTCCCTCTTATTTTGTTTGTAGAATCTGCAAACTGGTGAGTGTCTTGAATTTTGCAGTTCTATCTTCTTTTCCTTGTTTCCAGTGCTTCGCATACTCATGTTATTTGAACCAATATGACTCCAATATTATGTTATTTTGTATGCTTTTTTAGATACCCTATAACTCTAAGTCTTTGACTATCATAACCTATTTAGATTCTTATGCTCAGCTTGGATGACTGGGTACCTTTAAGTTTACTTTGTGTTTCGTTGTTTATTATGAGTCTGTCTAAAACTTTGTTCTGGATTCTTACACTGAAATTCCTAGGGAGTCATCTTCTTCCCAGAATTTTCCTTAAGTCCTTTATGTGAACTCTATTATCACCTGCTTACATAAACCAAATTTTTTGTCGTGATGATTTAATCAAACCTGTTGTTGTATTTGGTTAATCATGTATTCTTTGGTATTTTTTATGCTCCTAGTTGAGTCCTACTATATTTAGATTCCATGATCATGTATAGTTCACTGCTTCAGCCCTGAAGTCTGTCTGCTCTGCTTAACCTTAAGTTGGCAATTTTTTCTACCATAATAATCTTGAACTTGGGAATCTCTGTGTTGCACTTGGCATAATTAATATCCTTACTAGCTTCTATAGACCATGCATGCCTACTTTCTTGCATACTTACCATTCTCTGCATGTGACCTACGTACCTTAATTACCTAGTTATGCATCTCTTTTAGATTAATTCATACTATGATGTAATCTCGTTGTTCTAAAAACTAAGCATGCATGCTTACCATGTTGAATTAAGTAATATACCCCCTCGACTCTGCTAATGTTGCACATTCTATACTCTTTCACTTGTTATGAACCTATATTGTCATTCCTTAGGCTCAAACTTATCTATTAAGGGGTTTTCTCTGTTGATGCTTCAAGTTTTCATAATTAAGTCCCCTGTTTTGAAATTGCCTTGAGTTTTTTTGACCATGATAATGCTTGAAACTTCTTTAGAAGTGGTCTATCATCCTATGATGATCCAACATCCCCCCCCCCCCCCAAAAAAAATTAAAAATGCAAGCATAAACTTGTCCTATGTGTGTCCTGCCAACATGTCGCATGCTTTTGTCTATACATTTTGGTGGTGATTAGCTTTACAGTCTTAATAAAATAAGTGTGAGGGATTCCTTCTTAGACTAGTTAGTTCAACATATAGTCCGTTATATGTAATCATGTATCAGTCCCTCGTCTGTGTTTGATATCTGTTCTATGTGATGTTGAACTTGGCTGTTAGGTTCAGACTTACTGATGGTTTCATGAGCTGTGTTCTGGGTCTACTAGAGCTGCCGAAGGCCTAGAAAAGCATTGGGTTTATCTATATTGGGCCTATCATTGGGTCTATAGTAGTCTTCTGTTGTATTTATTCATATTTGATTATTTCATATGGCCTGTAATAACTTGTAATAACGAATGATGGGGAAGTTAATAAAGTGGGTGCTGGGACGCTTTAAATTTCACATGAATGGGTAGATAACATGCTTATAGGGTCTACATGGTTTGCTACTTTGTTTGGCGTGCCTATTATACACTAGTAGAGATCATGCCTACAGGAATTCAAATACCTCACTCATTCAACTTGTCTAATTATCAGAAGCATGAGTTTAAGTGCTTTACATGGTCACATGATTAGTTCTACGCGTTATTAGATAGCATGTTTATAGGAATCAAGCATCATTAATTATTCTCTCAATTTGTTCAATTGCAGTGTGATTATTAAATAGCATGCCTATAGGATCGTGTTAATATATGTTTTTGTTAATTCCCATCTAGATACCATGTCTATATGGCTTTAATTGATGAACTAATCGACTGCTTATATTGTCTTATTACTCTGCCCACCTAGATAACATGCTTATAGGAATAAGCACAATAAATCTGCCAATTATTAGAGAACCTGGCTATAAATACTGCTACTCGCTTAGAAAGCATTCCATTAGGATAAAATACGAGTAATTCTGAGTTTTTCAATGGCTTCACTGTCTCATTGTGTGAATCACTTAGAGATCATGTCTATAGGTTTCCATAACTTGTTATCTATAATCTCGATAATCCGAATTGTAGCATTTCCCATGAGATATTCTTAAATTGTGCGGTCACTTAGAAGCTGTGCATATAGGTTTTAAGGAACACCTCAATCCTAAAACTGCCTACTGCATAATATGAAATCTGCCCGCGTGCATTTGTTGTTATGTGTGAAGGTAAACTTGGGCCTTTAATTGTCTTTACGTGAAGTCCTATCTGTTTTGAATTTCGCTTAGTTTTATCATTTTTGAGCAACCTAAGTAAAGTTTAGAACCACCCAAATAATAGGTCCAAAGCCTCCTGTGCCATAGGCGTGGGACGGGTAGTGCACGTAGAGGGTACGACTTAGAATTGAAAACGCTTTTAGGTAAAAAAAAACTTCAACCTAGTAATAGGGTAGCAGGAGATGATAGTCTATGCCCGCTGAATAATATGAGTTACTCCTATCATAAAGGGAGTTGCGAAGTATTATTTATGTTGCACAGGGTGATTCTTTAGGCTAAAAAAACATAGGACCCCCCTTTTCTTTGTACACTTAGTCATTTAATATAGACCAATGTAGTTGTATCCTTGTATACTTGTACCAATTCTCATTTTTGTTATAATGAAACTCTTCAGCTTTTATATTTCTTGTTTATTTGATCACCAAGCCTAACCTACATAGTTTTACGTTCGGCCGAAACCCACAGTTATGGACCTCGAAGGGTGACTAACAACTTCTCTTTGAGGTAATTTGAGCCCTTACCCGATCTTTGGTGGCGTTGACTAGGCAAACAGAGTTATTTGAAAATAGGTGCCCTAACGCACCATAAAAGTTGTTAGGTGGCGACTCTTATCTTTTAATACCCATTTAAAAGAGTTGTCACATGTCGAAACCCGATTTCGCGAGAAAAAGGGGCGCGGCAGGGGGTAACCCTAGCTCATGTGAGAACCTTTATTCCCCCAAGATCTTCCGTGGGGGCATGATTAACTTCAGCAAGCGAGGCCACCATGCACTGCTATCCAGCATGGATGATGATAACGACTATCCAACATGGATGATGGAACAGTTTGTTTTAGTTGCCACCGATGACATCATCCCGGCCTCGACTCCCTCTTTCCCGGAATTATGGAATTGCACTCATAAGTATACAGTTTGCTTTTGCTTCTGTTAAAGACCATTCCTCGTTATTATTGAGTTATCTTCCTTTACTTGTCTCAGCGACTCGGTAGGTTACCCCTAGGGTTAAGTTCTTGGACCAATGGGTTCAGAAAATTTTGGACGTTATTATGCCCGAAACCCGCACGTGAAAAGAGTTGTCCCTGAAATATGGGTGGAAGTCCAAAAATCATGGTATGTTGAACTCATCTTGTCTTTACCTTTTCTTATAATAAAGTTGTCTGATTCGTCTCTCCCGTTGAATATAGGTCTACCAATGTCTCAGTTGTCGTCCCCGATGAGGACATTTTGGCCGTTTTTGCTAATGTAGCGAGGCTATTGCAGAAGACTTTTTCACAGACAGGCGTATCCGGGCCTGCTTCTGGTGCAAGGGCTTGTTCTCGAAGTCTCCGGCCAGAGAACAAGAAACCAAAAAAGGCATTCCTCCGCGGTCGATGGAAAGAATAAGAGGGCAAAGAATATTTCCCCCAAGTCGTCTCCGGAAGTTACGGTGATGAACCCTCTGCCCGGGCCGAACTTAGATACAGTGATGATTGACGATGAAGGAGAAGCAACGAGGACGGTTCTTCTCTACATAGAAGACACGACTTTCCTCAACTCAACAAACTGCTCAATCTGTTTAGTAGTTACACCAACCAAGGATATGCTCTAGGGGAGTTTGAAATGGTGAAAAAATGCCAACTCCCATTTTCGGATCTCAGTCGCTGTGCCCAGTATTGTGGGGATGAGTACCGGGTCCCGACCATCTTCGATTGACGAGCAACCCAACAACCAGCATTGTGTTTTTCGCAGCTTCTTCTCACCCTTCAGCTCCATCATCTTCATCTCCTTCTTCACCAACTCTTCCACAAGCAACTGCTACATCATCTCCACCAGCCGCATCTGTCCGAGAAGAGGATATTTCTCTCCCCAGTCCCCGGTTCATGGGAATTTGGGGAGAAATTATGCTGACTCCTTAGAAGATCCGTAAAAGAGGAGGAGCATTACTCTCTCGGTCTCTACCAGATGCAGTTTGTTGTCCCACCCGGTGGAACATGCTAAATATATGAAGCCTTTGGCTTCAGAAAAGATTGGGAAAAGATACAGGCTCTCTCGGGAGAGTGTTTGTTGAACAATGCTATGCAGAACTCCGCAGTGGTACCCTATTCATTTCCTTTGTCATTTCTTCTGTCTTTAATTTAGTAATATCTTGAGTTTGCTTTTCTTGTTTCGCTTGCCAATTTCCTTGCTTCCGAGGGCCTTTAGAGGTCGATTCGGGAAAAAGAAGAACTTACCTCCAGGAGGGATTAAGTTTTGGCCGAGCGGGACCAAACTGTTGCTCGCCTCTCAGAACTGGAAGCCAAAGTTGCTGAGGCTGTTGTGTTGGAGACTTGTTTACAGTAAAGCGAGCAAGAAGTGGGCCAAATGGGCTGAAGTCTATAGTGTTGTTCTTGCTGCATCCGATCGTGAGGCTTCCTTCACTGAAAGATTGACAAACTTAGAGGTAGCCTTGAACTCCAAAACTGAAGAGCTTGCTGCTGCCAGGGTGAAATATGCCCAATTGGAGGAGAAGTATAAGAAGACCAGTGAGAATAATAGACTATTAAGCTCTACTGTCCATGAACTCGACATTAGCCTCAAGTCTATTAGATCCTCTCGGGAAAACCTTTCTACCGAGGTTGACCAACTTAAAGAAGAACTCAAGCGCCAAGCGGCTTCCCTCGTTGTTGAAATAATATATGTTATGTATAGCATGAGGAGAAAAATTTTGGAAGAGGCTAAAGTGGGTGTCATTTACTTTGATGCCGAAATAGCTAAAGCCCGTGAGCTGGAGTCATCTGCTAAAAAGGGTCTCCCAGTAGGGCCTGATGCTTTCGGTTCTTCTAGTTCCGGTTTTGAATCCTCTAAAAGTGAAAAGGAGGAGGGAGATGATGTTGATGTCCAAACTAATGAGGATCAAGGTATTGAGCTAGTGGCGGATCTACTTACTTCCTCTGGGGTCGCGAATGCTTCTCTTCCTCCGGATTCCTGAGATGCATCAGTTTAGCTTTTCATTTATTATCCCAACTTTGCACCTGTGCCATTTGGGCACATTTGATTGTGAATAAAAACATCTTTTGCTCAAGTATTGCATGAGTATTTCTGCGTTCTTTTTTTGACCATTTATGCAAATTTTAATCTTTGTGTTCTTTCTTGCTTAAGTGTTTTGTGCAAAGTTTACTATTTGTGTCTGATCATGAAAGGCTTTGGGTTTATTTTCCCCTGAAAGAATTTGGATTTTGGGAACAAATTCTTCTGAATTCAACCCTTTATCGTAATGGTTTTTATAATAGAGGGCCCTCTTATGTTTATGATACTCTTGAAGAGGGTGTATCTTGTTCATTCTGACACTAGCACTTGAAGTACTTGTTTAACTTTCAAATGAAAAAATTAATTCATCTTTCAGACAAGAAACAAGATAGAAATAAAAGGGCTTTACTTTATTTCTTCCATTTTCAAAAAGTACATAAGCGTTCATTATGCTAAAAAGAAATTGCCATTTCTTGTGGTTAACTTGTACAACTTGTTTCTACAGGGATGACCGCACAGTCCCTGGTCCCGATGATAGGACTATGTTTCTGGTTTTCGTATTTCGATCGACGTGGCAGACCCTACTGCCCTATCCTCATGTCATTCCCCCTATTATTCGAATGCAAAGAATGCGAATTTGAACACTAGAAGTTTTGCACCTACGAGGACTCCACTAATGAATTGCTAGATAATCTTCAATTCGGTAACAAATTTCACTTCCACTTAGAAATTTATGCTATCGAGCCAAAAACTATAGAACAATCCCCTAGTGGTTTTCACTTTTGAAAGATCGGGTAACCTTTGCTCGATAGCAAACTTAATTTCCCAGTGGGAATTTTGTACCAAGCCAAAGATTATCTAACCGCTCCGGAGTGGTTCTTCGCTTGTGTGCCTTGCTACTAAAAGGTCTTATTGCTGCTGTTGAAACCTTCTTCATAGTATGTTTTCTGTTGCTGCCTCATTAAAAACCTTTCCAAAAGAACTCAATTGGGGCAAAAACTAGACAAAGGAAAAAAGAGTGCAGCACATACTTTCAGTACATGTGATCTTCATCAGCAATAATATCTCTTGAGGTGTTCCACATTCCAGTTGCTTGGAAACTTTTCTCCATCTTGATTCTCTAACTCGTATGAACCTTTCCCGGTGACAACTGAAACCCAATAGGGGCCTTCCCATGTCGGACCTAGCTACCCTGCGTTGAGTTCTCGTGTGTTTTGAGTTACGTTCTTTAGAACCAAGTCTCCCACTTTGAAATAACGGAGGTTGGATCTTCAATTATAATATCTTTCTATTCTCTATTTTTGGTTTTCCATCCTTATATGCACCAAGTCCCTACGTTCATCGAGTAGCTCCAAGTTGACTAACATTGTTTCCTTGTTTGCCTCTTAACTTGCCTGGAAATATCTCAAGGTAGGCCC
The DNA here is from genome assembly GCA_005239505.1 of Nicotiana paniculata. Taxonomy (NCBI): domain Eukaryota; kingdom Viridiplantae; phylum Streptophyta; class Magnoliopsida; order Solanales; family Solanaceae; genus Nicotiana; species Nicotiana paniculata. Next base: position 108,645 of record ML304524.1, read on the forward strand.
CCTACTTCCACCTAAATTAAGGCTTCTGCTCCGTACACAAGGGAGAAAGGAGTTTCTCCTGTGCTTGATTTGGTCGTTGTTCGGTTCACCCATATCACTCCAAGGAGTTCCTCAGGACATTTACCTTTAGCTGCTTCCAATCTCTTTTTGAGATTTTCTATAATCACTTTGTTCATTGATTCCTCTTGACCATTTGCACCCGGATGATAGGGCAAAGATATGATTTTCAAGTCTTCAAGGAACTTTATGATCTTTGCGCCTATAAGATGTGGTCGTTTATCGCAGGCTATCTCTTTTGGTATTCCAAATCTGTAAATTATATTCTCCCACAAGAAATCCACCCCTTCACATTCGCCGATCTTCTGATAAGGACCTGCTTCAAATCACTTAGAAAAATAGTCAGTCAAAATCAAAAGAAATCTTACCTTGCCAGGGGACGGTGCCAGTGGTCCGACGATATCCATTCCCCACTTCATGAACGACCATTGAGACAGAACTGAGTTCAATGGTTCTGTTGGTTGATGTAGCAGTAGTGCGTAGCGTTGACACTTATCGTATTTTTGTACAAAATCTTTGGCGTCTTGTTCCATCCGGGGACAATAGTATTCCGCCCTTACCAATTTAAGTACTAAGGAGTCTGCAACCGAATGATTTTCAAATATCCCTTCGTGGATTTCTCGCATAACATAATTAGCTTCGGAAGCTCCCAAGCATTGAACCAGGGGGTCTAGGAAAGATTTCATGTACAGTTGACCTCCTTTGAAGCTATATCATGGTGCTTTGTCGCGCAACGCTCGGGATTCCTTGGAGTCTTCGGGTAACTTTCCGTGTTCGAGATAATCAATGATCTCATTCCTCCAGTCCCAGACCAAATTTTTTGTATTCACCTCATAATAGCTATCTATGTCTAGAGCCGAGTGCATAGGTTGTACTACCGTCCCAGAATTCGATCCCTTCATTTCCGTTGACGAACTGAGGTTAGCTAATGCATCCGCTTCTGCATTTTCTTCCCTCTAGATATGTGTAATTTAATACTCCTAAAATCGAGAAACCAGAGCTGAACCTTCATTATATATTGTTGCATGTGATTCTCTTTGGTTTTGATGATCCGCAGGGGAAAGGTGATCACCACAGTTATCGGGTGACATTGGAAGTAAGGCCTCAACTTCCGAGAGGCAACTAATATAGCTAAGGCCAGCTTCTCCAAATGAAGGTAGCGAGTTTCTAATCCCGTTAAAATTCTACTAACGTAATAAATGGGAGATTGCGTACCTTCTTCCTCACGAACTAAAACGACGCTTACTGCTACCTCTGAGACTGCTAGGTAGATTAATAATTTTTCACCTTCCTCCGGCTTTGATAATAACGTAGGGCTTGATAAGTACCTTTTTAAATACCTCAAAGCTTGTTGGCATTCCAGGGTCCATTAGAAGTTGTTCTTCTTTTGAGCAACGTAAAGAAACAATGGCACTTCTCTGATGATCGGGAAATGTACCTGCCCAAAGCGGGAAATCTCCTGGTGAGCCTTTCAACCTCTTTTATGCTTGACAGCTTGTCTGGGATGTCTTCTATGGCTTTGATCTTATCGGGATTTACCTTAATCCCCCTTTGTGACACCCAAAAATCCTAAGAACTTGTCGGACCTGACCCCGAACGCGCACTTCTCGGGGTTAAGCTTCATCTTATGCTTCCTTAGGATATCAAATGTTTCTTGCAAATTCTTAAGATGATCACCTGCGTTCAAAATTAACAAGCATATCTTCTATATAAACTTTCATGGTTTTCCCTATCTATTTTTTAAACATCTTATTTACGAGTCGTTGATATGTGGCTCCGGCATTCTTTAGCCCGGAGGGCATCACATAATAGCAATATGTGCCAATATTCATTATGAACGAAGTTTTTTCCTGATCTTTTGGGTTCATATTAATTTGGTTGTACCTGGAATAAGCATCGATAAAACTCATTAACTCATGTCCCACCGTTGCATCAATCATTTGATCGATGTTTCGCAGGGGGAACGAGTCCTTTGGGAACTCCTAATCCAAGTCCTTATAGTCTACGCACATGCGAAACATATTGTGCTTCTTAGGAACTACTACTACGTTAGCTAGCCATTCTGGATATTTTACCTCTCGGATCGAACCGATATCAGGTAAGTGATTACCTCTTCTTTGACCAATTTATTTCTGGCCTCGACAATAGGACGTTTTTTTGTCTTACCGGAGGAATGTAGGGATCCAAGATTAGCTTGTGTATGGTACTTCTGTCGGGATACTTGTCATATCCGCATGCGACCATGCAAAATAATCGGCATTAAACTTAATAAATTCAATAAATCCAGAACTTCCAACAGCTTTTCAAACAATGTGATCATGTCCCCAAGTAGAATTTCCTCTCCAACAACTTTTCAAACAATGCGACTTGCTCAATCTCTTCCGCTATGGACTTAGTTGCATCCGTCTCTTCTGGTACCTGGAAATATCTTGGCACGTGATAAGATTCCGATGCTTCTTCCCCCTGGTTAACTTCGCTTGATTCGGGAGCAGGGACCGATTCCTGTAATTGCTATACCGCATGCTCCTTCCCTTTGATACTGGAGACTGAAATCGCATTCATCTCCCTTGTCGTCGGTTGGTCGCCTTTTAGCTGTTTAACCCCATCAGGAGTTGGGAATTTCAGGAATTGATAATACGTTGATGGTACGACTTTCATCGCGTGTAACGACAGTCTTCCTAAAATATTGTTGTAAACCATATCACCGTCCACAACCTCGAAAAGAGTCGTCTTCATCACTCCCTCGGCATTTGTGGGCAACAAGATTTCTCCTCGGGTTGTCTCGCTTGCAAGGTTGAACCTGAAGAGGAGTTTTGTGGCCAGAATGATGCTTCCGGTACGTTTGGCTTGATCTAATACCCTCCATTGTGTGATATTGGACGAACTTCCTGGATCCACCAGAACACATTTGATTTTTAAATCTAATACATTTAAATAAGTTATTAATGTGTCGTTGTGCGGTAGCAATAATCTGTTTGTGTCTTCCTCCGTGAAAGTTATGTTGTCCTCAGCGACTTACCGGAGCCTCTTTCCATGGGTTACTGTTACCTTCATCCTTTTTGCTGCTAAGAAGGTAACCTTGTTAATCTCGTTTCCCCCGAAAATCATGTTGATCGTCTGGCAGAGGGGGTCTTCTCCTATTTTTGAGGGATTTGTGTTATCACCCTTGCGGCCGTAATTTTTTTTGGCCCGGTCACTTAAGAATTCCCTGAGATGGCCATTTTTTAGTAGTGTCGCAACCTCTTCACGTAGATGTCTGCAGTCTCCAGTTCGGTGACCATTCGTCTAGTGGTATTCGCACAACAAATTTGGATCCCTCTAGCTGGGATCGGACCTTCGGCTTCGGGAACCGTGCTTCTTTAATGATCCTCATAGTTGATACCAACTCTACTACATTGACGTTGAAGTTGCATTCAGAAAGTCTGGGATAGGAAGGATCTCGAGAACCTGATGCTTCCTTGTCCTATAGCTATCTGTTGTCTCGGCTCGATCAATTCTTCTGTCGATAACAAACCTGTCTGCCGACCGAAAACCTTTATCGCGTCCTTCTATTCATTTATAGGGCTAAAATCGATCCCTCGAAGACCGTCAGTCTGTGTCAAAATCGTCTTTTGATATTTATTTATTCTTCTCCGACCTTTAGCCGATGCCGAGAAGCCGAGCTGATCATCCTCAATCCTTATCCTTGACTCGTACCGATTGTGAAAATCCGCCCAAGTTGTCGCTAGGTATTCGCGAGCTTTCCATTATCTTTCGGGAAGCATCAGAACTTCTCAGATTCAAACCCTTGGTGAATTCTTCAGACGCCCATTCATCTGGAATAGCCGGGAGCAACATCCTTTTCCTCTAGAACCGGGTTACGAATTCCCGTAGCAACTCTAACCTCCTTGTGCAATTCTAAATATATTATTCTTCTGGGCCTGCACCTTTCTGGCCCTGGCATGAGCCTTAATGAAATAATTTGCGAGCATCTCAAATGAATCTATGGAATGCTCGGGTAACAGCGAATACCACGTCAAGGCTCCCCTCGTGAGAGTCTCCCCAATTTTTTTCAGCAAAACATATTCGATCTCGTGGGGAGCTAAATCATTCCTCTTCACTACCGATGTATAGCTGGTAATATGTTCCTGAAGGTTAAAAGTCCCATCATATTTCGGCATGTCGAGCATTTTAAACCACTTCGAGTATCAATTCTGGTGTCGCGCTTGGTTTGTACGGCAACTGAGTATACTTCTTTGAGTCCGGCCTTTTCAGCACTGGTGGTGCACCCTGGGATTTGGTCTATGCGATCATTCACTTCCCTCATGAACCCTATGAGTTTTCTTTTGAAGGGATCGTTCTTATTATCGTGACCAGATCTGCTCCCCCCGACCCCATCGAAGCCGACCTCGCCCTTCGGGGTGTTTTTGTCGACCCTCTGCGTTGTTTGATTTGTGGGAGCACTGGGAGGAGTTGGACCTCATCCATTCGTTTTATTGGAAGCACCCGATAACGCATACTTTAGTTTTATCATAATCTTATCTTGTCGTGTGGGATGGCCTAGAATGACCTCTTGTTGCTCCTGCAGGACCCTTACCGCTTCAACAACATGCTCCTCTTCAGCATCATCAGGAGTCGCCTCCTGAACATGTCGCGAGTACCGCCTACCATGGACCTGTGTGGCATCATTCCCCTTATTGCGAGTATCACTGATTAAATCCTCGTGTTGGGCCTCAAGATTGTGTGTGTTTTTAACACCATTATCTGCCATTTCAGAGACTTTTTTCTAAGAACAAATAATCAAAATACGTTAGTAAAATAGGCAAGGGCCAACTTAATTACACGCCTGTCTAGGCCCTACGGTGGGCGCCAAATTGTTTACCCATGTTAGTAAAACGATACAGTTGAATTTATACGTGGTTTCTAGACAAGTGAATTAATTGATCCTGAAATAATAGAATAATTGAATAAATATGCAACACTTAAACTTGAGATGAAGATGAAATAGCAGAAACAGTAGTTCCAGGAGCAGGGCTTCTGGGCATAACAACAGTGCAATCAAAAAGCAAGAGGATAAAATTGTATAAAGCTTTTAATGAGGATAAAATTATATAAAGATTTTAATAGATTATATCATAAGTATTCCAGAAAATTCGTGTCCTTTACAACGATAATAGAGCTTACTATTTCTAGTTGCACCAAGGGAAACAGGTCCTAGGATGTTTCCCTTCTTTAATATCTATTATGAGGGTCATTGAAGAATGTGTAACGGCGGGCATAAATGATAAATTTTTTATAACAGGAAATGTATAAATGTTGTAGAATATTCTCTATTAAATGCTATCATGTGGTAGACATTTATTTCATCTTTATGCATATCATTATTTCTGGTAACCGGTGGAATAGTTGTCTTCGATTTTAGCTATCCTTTGTTTTCAGCTCCACGTGTCACTCTCTTATGCAATCACTTAACATGGATGGTATTTATATGCTTCCTTTGACTAAATAGTCTAATATTCCATCACAAGTTAAAATATAAAAACTTGATTCGCTTTAAAGTTAATATTTTCTTGGTTGCTATTGAGTTAGAATGTTTTAATTTTATTTTAATAATTATCTGATATATAGTACTTCTATTTAATTAATTTGGTTTTACATCTTGTAGTTTGTAACATGTATCTTTGAGGTTGAGGTTGGTCGTATTATCACTTTTAGCTCGCGCCAAAAACTATTTACATTCGATAGCCGATAAAGTGTATAAAATTTGTATAATTTTTGTATATAACATACAGAATGTATATATATATATACAAAAAAAATACACATTTTTCGGCTATTATTTTGATAGCAGCTATACAGTGTCATTTTTCCAATAACTTTAGTCGACGTTGACTTTTTAATCCATTGTTGGGTCTTCTCAAAGAAGTCTTGAGCTTCTGCCAACTCAACTCACACTCATTCGATCATCTGAATAGGGCACCCTTCTGGGTTAATCTGGTAGATAGGGCTGCTATAGATGAAAACCCCTCCATGAACCGACGGTAATAACCCGCCAAACCCAGGAAACTCTGTATCTCTGTAGGTGAAGTAGGTTTAGGCCATTTCTGAACTGCCTCAATCCTATTAAGATCAACCTTTATGCCCTCTGTCGATACAACGTGCCCCAAAAAGGTGACTAAGTCTAACCAAAACTCACACTTTGAAAACATGGAATATAACCGGATATCCCTAAAAGTCTAAAGTACAATCCGAAGATGCTGATCGTGCTCCTCTTGAATGTGGGAGTAGATCAAGATTTCATCAACAAAATAAAATCACAAAGGAATCAAAATAGGGTTTGAACACCCGGTTCATCAAATCCATAAATGCAGTTGGGGTATTTGTCAACCCAAATGACATCACTAGGAACTCATAATGCCCATGCCGAGTCTGAAAACTTATCTTAGGGACACCAGATGCCCTAATCTTCAACTGATGGTAGCCAGATCTAAAATCAATCTTCGAAAATACTTTGGCACCCTGAAGCTGATCAAAAAATTCATCAATCCTCGACAACGGATACTTGTTCTTGATAGTGACTTTGTTCAGCTATCGATAGTCTATACACATCCTCATCGACCCATCCTTCTTCTTCACGAACAACACGAGCGCACCCTAGGGAGAAACACTAGGTATAATGAATCCCTTATCAAGCAAATCTTGTAACTTCTCCTTTAACTCCTTCAACTCCGGCGGGGCCATACGGTAGGGTGGAATAGAAATAGGCTGAGTGTCCGGAGCCAAATCAATATCCCTGTAGGGTGGCTTCCCCGACAGGTCTACAGGAAATACCTATGGGAACTCACGAACAACTGGTACTGAATCCAAGGATGGAACCTCTGCACTAGAATCACAGACATAGGCCAAATAGGCTAGACACCCCTTCTCGGCCATACATTGAGCCTTCACATAAGAAATAACTCTGCTGGTAGAGTGGCCAGGAGTCCCCATCCACTCTAATTGAGACAACCCCGACATGGTTAAGGTCACCGTCTTGGCGTGACAATCTAATATAGCATGATAAGGCGATAGCCAATCCATGCCCAAGATGACATCAAAATATACCATATCAAGAAGTAGAAGATCTACAATAGTCCCAAGACTCCCAATAGTAACCACACACGAGCGATAGACATGATCTACAATAATATAATCTCCCAAAGGCGTAGACACATACATAGGGGCACTCAAAGAATCACGAGGCACAATCAGATATGACGAAAAATAGGATAACACATAGGAATAAGTAGATCCCAAACAGAATTACGGCTTCTCTATGGAAAATGGGAACAATACCTGTGATAACGACGTTAGATGACTCGGCCTCAAGCATAGATGGGAAGGCATAGCATCGGGTCCGGGCCCCACCAATCTAATCTACATCTCTGGGACGGCCTTTAGCTGGCTGACCTCCACCTCTAATGGCCTGACCTCACCCGTAACAGCCGGAAACCCACCTCTGGCTTCCTGGTCTCTGCCTCTAGCTGGCTGGGTGGGAAGTGGAGAAATCGGTGCTGGAATCATGGCATGAGAATCCAGCTGATGACTATTGCTTTGTGATCTAGGAAAAAATCTAGCAATGTGCCTCGGATCACCACAAGTATAACAAGCCCTCGGCTACTGTGACTGCTAACCCTGGAACTAGCTCTGAGTAACTAAATAACCACTCTGATAGCTCTTGATAGAGGTGCGCTGATAGGAACTGGTGTTGCAATGTAGGCTGGCTGGCCAGAATGAGGCATGTAAGGACCACAACTCCCTGAAGCACTGTGGGATGCCTGAAGCACTAAGTGAAATAGCCTGGGAGGATGGCCTCTACCAAAAGCACCCCTTCCTCCAGACGAGGCACCGCTAAAACTACTGAAATGACGGGGCCTCTTATTTGACACCGGCCCCTCTCCTGAAAATGAACCATCTCGATACATATTGCAATATCAATGGATGTCCGGAAGGTAATATCACTCTCTGTCATTGGCCATCTGAAGCCTGAGAGTGTAAGTGAGCGCATCAATAAATCTCCTCACTTGCTCCTTCTCAGTAGGAAGCAAGATAGTGGCATGGCGAGCTAAGTCCACAAATTGAGTCTCATACTGGGTGACAGTCATACCATCCTGCTGAAGTCGCTCAAACTGTCTACAATAGTCCTCTCCCAGGGTGACAGGGATGAACTGCTCTAAAAATAGTTGTGAGAACTAATCTCAGGTATGTGCAGGCGACCCAGCTGGAATAGTTAGCATATAATATCTCCACCATCTCTGGGAGAGTCATCTGAAAGGCTACAAAATCGACCCCATTGGTCTCGACTATACACATGTTCCACATCACCTCATGGAAACGTTCCAGAAAATCAAGTGGCTCATCCGAGGGTGCACTACTAAAATGAATAGGAAAGAGCTTGGTGAACTTGCAAAAACATCGTATAATAATAAATTACTTAAGTCATCGGTTCGAATCTTGTCCCCGCCTAATCCATTTGAGGCCCAACCTCAAGATCCAACCTCAACATAGCCTCAGAAGATAAAATGGGCCTATCACCGGCCTGTGCCGCAATAACCGGCTGAACTACCCCAACTAGCGGGTCTGCAGGAGTCTGAAACTGGGGAGACACCTTATTCTGGGTGTGAGTAGTGGGATACCGTGCTCCTCCCACATCCCAAGAGATGGGTAGTTCCAGCAGGAAGGTATCGGTCTGGGACACACTCTCTATAAAGCCCACCAAATGGAATAGAGTGTCCTGAAGCACTGTAGTAGCTATGAACCCCCCCGGGACCTAAGCTGGCCCAACGGGTATAGTCTGGGATGGAACCTCCTCATCAAAATATACCTAGGTCTCCACTGCTGGTGTTGCTGCTCGAGCTCTAGGCTGAGCTCTACCTCTACCTCTGCCTCTGCCTCGACCTCTACCACGACCTCGACCTTAACCTCTGCCCCTAGTCGTAGCTGCAACAGGGGGCTCCGGCTCCTGCCCGCCGGTAGATGCAGTGCATGTTATCTCCATCTGCGAGAGAACAAGAATAGAAGGGTTCAATCATCAATGACAGAATAAAATCACACGAGAGAGTAAGAAAGAAGTGATATTTTTCCTAAACTCGATAGCCTCTAGAAGATAAGAACAAACGTCTCTTGTTCTATTTTGGCTCTTGGCCGGCGCCACCAGATTTCCTATTTTCTCGACCTTCCTTGGGTGTGAGCATTGACCTGTGTTCTTTGAAGCCCTTGGGAACTTGATGCATCTAGGGTTCTGGGTCATACTGCTGTGTTAACATTCAAGGCGATTCTGTTCTTTTCTTGTTTGTCTTGTAGTTGATCAATAACTGGTTAGTTCTCAACCTTTGCAATGTTCATTCTCTTATGTTTTAATTAGCATATCCATTCCCCTGAAATTGCATGACTTAATGTATTTTTAGGCTCTCTCTATGTATGATTCTGCTTATGATATGAACCTCTCTAGCATTGACTCATGCCTAAACTGTTATTCTAAATGTGTTTGTGTTTAACTTAGGAAATTTGGACAATTTGGAGTTCGTTTAGCAAATGTATTGGTGTCTACACTGATTATGTGACATCCGTGTGTTTTCTGCCTTGTCCTGAACTTCTATAGTAACTGATTTGTCCCTGTGATATGCCTTAATTGCAATTTCTCCTATAATCATTCTATCACTTAATATGTTCTTGCCTTGCTCAATTTTGTACCCTTAGCAATTAGGTGAAACCTGTCAGGATAGTATTCTTAAGTTGTGTACCCTATAACATCTGATTCTGCTTGCCTCATTGGTATAAGTTGCACTATCTAATCCCTAGTGTTTAACATAATTTGATCCTTTAGACTTGAACTTGTTATTTTAATGTTAATTGTTTGTCTTACTGGCCTGATGATCCCTTACTTATTAATGTGTAATCCCAAAATCCATAATCCTCATTTGCTTCTTGTAGATGTACCCTGGCCCAATGTGCTGAGTGTAGACCTGCAACATTAACCTGTCTCTTGAGTTTTTGTACCCTCTTTGTTGATGTGTTTATTATGTGATCATTTTGCAATACTTGTTTCTATAAAATGCAAATGCACTCCTTTAAAATCTGCTAGTTGACTACTATTTTTATTGGGTGCTTACCCAATTCTAAACCTATAACTTTTGGCCGGCTGAAAGCCAAAGTCACTAAAGCTTTCTCTATTAACCTCCCTAGTGTGAGCACTTCTAGGGGTCCACTTTGAGACCCTTGTGAACTCTGACACACTAGGGCCTGAGGTTCTTTGGCCATGTTCCTAACTACTCAACTTTGTTCTTCTTTCTGCTTATGTAAGTGATTGTTTTCCTGGATCCTATGATCAAACCATGATTGTTGGGTTTGGTTCGAGTTCTCCTATGTTTTCTGGGCTATGTTGAGATCTGTGTGGAGAAAGAGCTTAGTTTTAAGCCTGGCAGGGTTGGGTACCTTTTGGTCCTGACTTGGGCCTACTATAGTTATGTGTATCACTTTGTAATTTTTATTCACTATTAGTCCTGTAATAATTTTGTAATAACAATTGGGGTATTAGTGAAGTTGGGGAAAACATGCATATTCTAATGTTTGCATGAAAGGGCAGAAATCCTGCCTATAAGATCTGAGTATTTCATTTTGCTCAAGATGCTCTATTTTAATATGTTTGTTAGATAACGTGCCTATAGGACATGAATATTTCACCTGTTCACATGTTCCACTCCCACACATTATTACATGTCTATTATGTTGCAACATAGTGATTATTTGTTCAATTTTCTCTATGTTAGATAGCATGCCCATAGGATCACGTTAAGTAATAAATACTTGCTCTTCACAATATTCGCAAAGATATCATGCTTATAGGAATATAATTTAATTGGATACTATTACTATTATTCCCATCGTATTGCTCGCCTAGAAAGCGTGTCTATAGGAATTAAAGGATATATAACTAGTTTCAATTGCCATTTCTTAGAAATCCTGCCTATAGGATCCTGTTGCTCGCCTAGAAAGTATGCTAATAAAATCAAACGCTGGAAATTTTGAACTATTTAACTGTCTTATTGCGCAAAATTTTTAGAGATTATGCCTATAGGATTTGTAATACTTACGATCTGCAAATTCGTTGTCCTAAGAAAACAACACGTCATATACGTTTAAAATTCAAAATCACATAGAAGCCATGACTATAAGATTTAAGGACACTATTTCATCTTAATTATGAAATTTGTCAACTGCCTAATATGTAAAATCTGCTCGCATGCATTTGTTTGTCTAATTGCGGAGGCTAATGTGATCCTTTAAATGGATTTAATTGCAGTCCTATTTTTTTTATTTGTCGCCTAGTTTTAACATTTTGAGTAGCCTAAGTTAAGTCTAGAACCACCCAAGATAGAGGTCCAAATGCCTCTTGGACCATAGGCGTGGGACGGGTAGTGCATGCATAAGGCACAATTTAGAATCAACTAGTGCACTTTAGGTAAAAATTTAAAGATAGTAATCGGGTAGCAGGAGATGATAGTCTATGCCCGCTGAATAATACGAGTGACACCCCATCTCGAGGGAGTTACAAAGTATTATTTATGTTTCACGGGGTGATCCATTAGGCTAAAAACTTAGGACCCCCCCTCCTCTCATCCTTTCTTTGAATCAAGTGTTTGCATTTATTCAAAATCTTTTGATAATAAAATTTCCCAAACTTCTTGCTCTCTTTGTCTTTGTTTATCTGACTAATTCATATAATTTGAGTTTGGCCGGGACCCACAGTTGTGGACCTCGAAGAGTGACTAATACCTTCTCTTTGAGGTAATTTCGATCCCTTACCCGATCTTTGGTGACGCAAACTAGTACACCCGAGTCATAGGAAAATAGGTGCCCTAACGCACCTTAAAACCGTTACGTGGAAACTCTCCTCTTTAGTACTTTTTAAAAATATTTGTCACACGTTGAAACCTGATTTCGTGAGAAAAATGGGCGCGGCAGCATAGCGACTCTGCTGGGGACCTTTAGGCTCTTACCATAGCCATTTGATTTATATGAATTAGTCTTCTCTGATAAACATTTTTCCTTGCCTTTTATTATTTTTGTTGTTACATGAATATCCCTCTCTCGTTTCCCTTTTATTGTTGCATGCACACCCCTTCCCCTATTCTCCCTTTATTTGACTTCGCATTAATATGCAAATCCCTGCTCAAATTGGCTATAACATGTATTTTTCTAGTCGTACTTTTTAAATTGCTACATCATGTCTCTCCCCATCCTTACTCCCCTGCTTACTTTATTACAACTTCCACATCGCGTGAACTAACTTCCTCTTGTTTTCCTTTCTTTTCATGTATTTACACTTCATTGTAATATTGCATTTACTGTTTTATCATGAAAAATATTTGACAACGTGTTGTTTATCTTTGCATAAAGCATGCTCTACATCATATTCCACTCGTGCCCGATTAATACCATAGCGACACTTGATGAGTGTCCGCGCTCTTCCGAAATTACCTTTTAAATTTGGAAAAGCTTATTTTTGGTAAAACCAGTCGATCAACAGTGCAGTCGATGGTTCCGTGCCTTTCCCTCTCAAGTTGACAGCTTGAGATTACCGGTCTAGATTCTTCTAGAAACCCCACTCTAATATTAACTGTGTATGCATCATGTCCAAACCTAGTATGGGTTAGAATGTTGTCCGCGTGATAACCTGCTAAGGCAAGCCTTGTCCAAAGTCTGTCGGGATTCCCATAATCCCAATGGACATAATCACGATATGTGCATTATTTGAAGAAAACATGCCAATATGTCGATCATTAATGTGTAAATAGTCAAATCCGGAGGGGGAGAGGGCTAACTTTATTTGTTTTGAATAAATGAGGCACGAAGTCCCCAGGTTCGGCATGGTTCAAGATATCCACCTTTGTTGCTGGATTGGTGGAAAAATCTCTCACCAAGTGAAAAAAAAACATGTAAAAAGAGTCCTCAGGAATTTACCCTCTTTATTAGACATTCAGCCAAACAATGCATTAATTGAGGCCGCCACCATGTTTTGGGATGAGAAGAGAGATGTCTTACATTTTGGAGACGTAGAAATGACTCTGCTTTTAGAAGAATTAGGAGGCTTCTCTGGACTCCCATGGGATAGTCCTGGTCTGTTGGTACCGGAAAATTGCACTTCCCGAGGTTTCTTGAAAATGATGGGTTAGTCTGTCTGAAGAAGTCTTGTCTACCATTTAAGTTCCTTTATGAGTGTTATGGGCACAATAAGTCATATCGCCTTTACCACGACGAGTTTTCCATCATTTCTTTGGGTTGGACTCACCGCCGAGTTTTTGTATTTATTGTCTATTTTTTGGGGATGCTGATATTTCCAATGAAGGGAGAAAGGATCCACACTCGCGTAGCTATGGTCACTAGGATTTTAATGGAGGGAATTTAGGGGAAAACTTACACCATTGTCCCTATGATCTTGGATGAGATGTACCGGACCTTAGACCGTTGCAAAAAGGGGTATGGGCATTTGGAGGGTTGCAGTCTGTTGCTGCAGGTATGGCTGTTAGAACACCTTCAGAGAGGTGAATACTGTCAAGAACTTCCGCGATGACCATGGAATGACCACATAGCCTATCACCATCCGAAGAGAATGACTTTTATCCCAAACAGGTCTTCATCTAGTGCTAATCGTATTGAGAGGAATCTATCCTTATGCTCCTATAAGGGTTATGAGGCAAGCTGGGAGAAGCAGGTTATACCCCGAGTTTCCAACATGATTCAGTATAAAGTAGACTTCAAGGGGAATGCCATTCCATTCAATTTCGAGGCACAACATATGTGGCATCAAAAGATCATCGTGGAGAAAGATACCATCGAGCTAGATCAGTTTCACGCCAGTCATGTGTACTTCTACCCATCATGGTTGGTAGATGATATGGCGTGGGATGTCAAGCCAGGGATTAATTTGAGGAATAGGGTCATAGACGACGCTGCTGAAGCACAAGTCAAATACAGGATGTTGCGCAAAAGAGTTTTCGAGTCTAAATCCAGGCATTTGGAGCAACATAAAGTGGACATGGAAGCAATCAACGAGTGGAAAGGAATCGCTATTAAATCAACAGAGAGGTTGGAATATTTGGATCAGGGGTTGATGGAGCGTGAGGGAAAGATGAGGAAGAGGATCTCAGACATTTATAATGCAGGGGGCAATGAAGGAGGGCATCTAGCAATGGCATAGCTGTTGTTGGATATGCGCGACCTGGGGAACCTGATTGATGGAGCTAAGAAGGCCAAGCATGGAGAAGGTCCCTCTAGGACCAAATAGATTAGAAATAACGTTTTATTTGCTCTAGACTCGTTTTAGACTTTGGTTGTAATAAGGAAAATGCCATTTGTGACTTTTTATAATTATTGTCTTTTTAGTAGAGATTTGGTCCATTTATCATATTGATGAAATGACGCAGTTTTTGGCAGCAATTGTTTTTCTCCAAATCTATATGTCGCTTAGGCCTACCTCGGGCACAGTGAGGTACTCAAATTAGGACGCGAATTTATAATACTCCTTACTGACTTGTTTACCTTTTTGATTTCTTTTCTTTTGTTTATTCCCATTCCCTAAGGTTGGTTTGTGCATACTGGCATCATCGGCATATCATACCATATCTAGAGGTCCTCCACCTCCTCCTCCTCCAAGTGATCCCAAAAACAAAGGAAAAGCAAAAATGGATAACATGAGAAGTATCAGGAAAGAGAATGCTACACATGCGAAGAACGTCAAAACTTCGGATGGTGGGAGTACTCCGGCAAAGAACGACTTGGTCTTACGGTTAGAACAAAAAGTACTGGAGTTACAAGGGGAACTTGAGCAGGTATGAAATTTGGCAAACCTTTCCCTTATCCTTAATGTTCCAGACATCAATTAACAAAACGCCCAAAACCCAACACTTCCCAAGAACACACAAAATCAGCACCCGTAGAATCCTCCCGCACCTCATCAATATGCCATGCCTCCTCAAAATCCTAACCCTCCACCAGTGTCGACTCCTCCACAACATCACCATCATCCGACCCAGTATCCACAAACCACCACCTACCATACTCCTCAAAATGTACTACAACCCACACCTGATCCCCAAAATTCAACCAACGACCACCAGTATGCCCAAATTCCTGGAGTCTATCAAAGCAACCCTATATACGTAGAAACCTTACCCCATACTCCACAACAGACCATGTATACACCGGAGTCCACTGAGAAGGACCTGCTTATCAAGAACATGGCAGAGGAACTCAAGAAGCTTACTACCCGAGTCCAAGGCATCGAAGGTGGTAAGGGCGTCCAAGGTTTGAATTATGAGGATTTGTGTATTCAGCCGGACGTGGAACTTCCAGAGGGTTACAAATATCCTAAGTTCGAAATGTTCGACGGGATAGGTGATCCGAAGGTACATTTTAGAACATATTGTGACAAGCTCGTAGGGGTTGGTAAAGATTAAAGAATTTGCATGAAGTTGTTCATGAGAAGCCTCATGGGAGACGCCATGTCCTGGTACATTAGTCAAAACCCAAAGAAATAGGTTAATTGGGTAAGCATGGCATCAAATTTTATGGATCGATTCAGGTTCAATACAAAAAATGCGCCAGACGTCTTCTACATTCAGAATCTTAAGAAAAAGCCAACGGAAACTTTCTGTGAGTATGCTATTCGGTGGAGGTCGAAGCTGCGAAAGTAAGGCCAGCACTGGAAGAAGAACATATGAATAAGTTCTTTGTCCGAGCTCAGGATCTGAAGTATTATGATAGACTGATGGTTATTGAGAACCATAAATTTTCTTACATCATCAAATTGGGAGAAAGAATAGAGGAGGGGATTAAGAGCGGAATGGTAGCAAATTTTGAGGCACTCCAGGCTACGAACAAAGCCTTGCAGTCGGGAGGTATTTCTAAAAATAAGGAATTAGGGGCAATGATGATGGCCCAAGGTCCGAAGTCTCCTCCCATATACCAAACACCGCCACCCACATATTAGCCTTCACCTCCCAGAATCCAACAACCCCCTGCCACTTACCATACTTATAACCACCAGCCAGCATACTACCACTCACCACCAGCCCGCCAAAATTACCAAAAACCTAGACCAAATTTCGACCGCAGACCACCCAGACAATACACCCCAATTTTTGTACCCATCGACCAATTGTACGAGAGATTGAAGGCTACCGGTTATGTCACTCCCATTCTTGCCATTGCCATGGAAAATTCCTCCCAGTGGGTCAACCCAAACAAGACATGTGCCTACCATTTGGGCATGAAGGGTCATACTATTGATGAATGTCGCACTTTGAAGGATAAGATCCATACGTTGATTGACACCAAGGTTATACAAGCAAAAAAGGATGCACCTAATGTCCGCAACAATCCTCTCCCGGATCACAGGGGCGAGGGGGTACATGTGATAGAAATCGACGAAGTATGGGATCCAGAAGGGTCAATTGGGCTCATTAGTGAAGGGGATAGTCCTTAAATACCTCCAGTCATTCTCACACCTATTGTGGTACAGATTCAGTCACCGATTGAGGTTGAGGTAGCCGCACCGACTCTGTTCGAGGTTGAAATAAATACGCCCTCAGCCGCTCCAACTCCGTTCGAAGTGGAAGTGACCACACCCTTCACCGTGACGGTAGCAGCTACCCCATCCTTTAAGTCCAATGTTATACCTTGGGACTATGCTGCAGAAGCAAGAAGGAAAGGAAAGGGGAAAATGGAGGAAACGGGTACAACACAAGGCATGAACAAAACTGGTAAGGTTTATACGCCCGAGCATTTGGGAGGGAAAAAAAAAGAAGCCGCCTATCATTGAAAATGGACCGGATGATCTTTGGAGAAATTACAAGCAAGAGAGTATTCTATGGATGATCATCTGAACAAAACCCCTGTGCTCAGATATCCATTCTATCACTACTACAAAACTCTGATGTGCATAGGAATGCGTTGATCAAAGTGTTAAACGAAGCTTATGTACCCAACAACATCACCAGTGGGGAGATGGACAATATAGTAGGACAAGTATTGGAAAGCCATAAGATCACTTTAACGAAGGTGAATTGCTGTCGGAAGGTTTGAATCACAATAGGGCACTGCATATCACAGTGCAGTGCGAAGACAAATTCATTTCCAGGGTCTTGATAAATGGGGGTTCAAGTCTCAACATCTGTCCATTAACCAAGAGATTGGGTAAAGGTTTGCATGAGATACGAGTAAGAAGTATGAACGTGAAAGAATTCCATGGGTCTCAAAGGGCCACGATTGCGGAGACCAACCTTTGTCTGTAGATGGGCCCGACTTGGTTTGATGTTGAATTTCAAGTATTGGACATATCCACCACATACAATCTGTTGTTGGGATGACCCTGGATACACGTTGTTGGGGCCATATATTCTACTATGCATCAGGTTGTGAAGTTTGAATGGAACGATCAAGAAATGATCATCCATGGAGATGGGAGTAATCCCATTTACACTAATCAAACTGTTCCGGTTGTTGAGAATAGAAGGAAGTTGGGTGGGGAGACATACCATCGCATTGAGCGTGTAAACGCGATTGAGAAAGATAAATGGTGGAGTAGCAAAATAGAGAGCATATTGGCATGGGCATGATATGAACCTGGTAGGGGTCTCGGTAAGAATCTCCAAGGCATCACTAAAACAATACAGCTAAAGTGTCACGGCACGACCTTTGGACTTGGATATCAATACACATGGCATGAGTATAATGATTGGTCACTGCCATGTCGTGGTCCTTATTACCCTCTTGAACAACTGGTAACACATTTGAGCCAATCCTTTCATCAGGCCAACATGATGTGGGGATCTGAAGAAGATGAAGTTCTAGCTGGTTTAAGGAATCTGTTCTATGAATATGAAGATATGGATTGCAGGGCAATAACTGAGGAAGGGGAGGAGGAAGGCCTCGACATTCAGACAGTGGAGAAGGGAGTTGTTCTCAGGAATTGGACCGTTACACCATCACGGGCCCACCGAGTTCTGGGGTAGCCTGGCTGCTAGTATCATTTATTTTGAAAACAATTTTTATGGGCATTTTTCAAGACATTTTTTAGTATTTTGTTATTTTGAAACAATTGTTTGGATCGCTAAAATTGCCTTTGTTTGACGTTTTGGTATTTGTCAATGGTTTGCTATTTTAGTATTTATTATTATCTTTTATATTTTCTCTCTACAACATTATTATTACTTATCCCGATAAACCAACAATTGTGACATGTAATGAGACAACGCAACATAAGGATAGTGACTCAGAGGAAATAAAAGAAGAAAATATAATACCTAAGGAAATTGTCAGAGAGGTGGAAAATTTTGGTAACAAGACAGAGTCCAATCTGGACGAAACCGAGATGGCCAATTTGTGAAATTCCAAAATAGTCAAAGAAAATAGCATAAGCATTCACCTGTCATCATCAGAGAAAGAAGAGTACATCCGTTTCCTGAAAGAGTATGAAGATATTTTCGCATTGTTTTATGATGATATGACTGGTTTGAGCACATCTATAGTGGCTCATAAACTACCTACCAACCCTATGTGTCCGCATGTAAAGCAGAAGCTCAGAAAGTTCAATCCAGATATGAGTCTAAAAATTAAGGAAGAGGTCATCAAGCAGATCAAAGCTAAGGTTCTCAGAGTGGTTGAATATGCAACCTGGTTGGCTAACATTCTGCCAGTTCTGAAAAAGGATGGGAAAGTCAGAGTGTGTGTCGACTATCGGGATTTAAACAGAGCAAGTCCCAAAGATTATTTCCTGTTTCCCAATATACACATATTGATCGACAATTGTGCCAAGCATGAACTTCAGTCTTTTGTGATTGCTTCGCGGGATATCATCAGATCTGGATGGATGAAGAAGATGCCGAGAAGATAGCCTTTATTACGCTATGGGGAGTGTATTGCTATAAAATGATTTTGTTTGGTCTAAAGAATGCTGAGGCTACTTATATGAGAGCCATGACAACCTTTTTCCACGACATGATACACAAGGAGATAGAAGTATATGTGGACGATGTCATCATCAAATCCAAGAAAGGTATAGATCACATAGCTGACTTGAGAAAGTTCTTTGATCGGCTTCGAAGGTATACTTTGAAACTGAACCCCGCAAAATGTGCTTTTGGGGTTCCTGCTGGAAAGTTGTTAGGATTCATCGTCAGCCGCCGAGGAAGTGAGTTGGATCTGTCAAAGGTCAAGGCTATCCGGGATTTGTCACCTCCAAGGAACAAGAAAGATGTGATGAGCTTCTTGGGGCGTCTCAACTACATATAGCTGCTTCATAGCACAATCAACCGTGATCTGTGAGCCGATTTTCAAAATGTTAAAGGAGGATGCAGCAACAAGTTGGACTGAAGAATGCCAGAAAGCTTTTGACAAAATCAAGGAATATTTGTCCCACCACTGGTCCTGGTCCCGTCGGAACCTGGTAGACCTTTGCTACTCTATTTGTCCATACTAAATGGGGCTTTCGGTTGCGTCTTGGGACAACACGATAAGAATAGGAGGAAAGAGAAGGCCATATACTATCTGAGTAAGAAGTTCACACCCTATGAGGCACGGTATTCCTTGCTGGAATGCACCTGATGTGCTATAACGCGGATAGCTCAAAAGTTGAGGCACTACTTCTGTGCCTATACCACATATCTCATATCAAGGATGGATCCTCTGAAATACATTTTCCAGAAACCCATGCCTACAGGAAGCTGGAAAAATGGCTGATACTGTTGAGTGAATTTGACATCGTCTATGTAACTCAGAAGGCGGTCAAGGGGCAGGTATTAGCAGATCATATGGCATAAAATCCTGTAGGAGGAGAATACGAACTGCTGAAAATGTATTTTCCTGATGAAGAAGTAACATTTGTAGGGGAATATATCGTCGAAACCTACGACGGTTGGAGAATGTTCTTCGATGGGGCTGTAAATTTCAAAGGGGTGAGTATCAGAGCTATTTTTGTGTCAGAGACAGGTCAACATTACCCGGTATCTGCAAAACTCATATTTTCGTGCACCAACAATATGACAGGATATGAGGCTTGCATCTTGGGGCTCAATTTATCTATTGACATGAATACCAAGGAATTGTTGGTAATTGGTGATTCAGACCTTTTGGTACATCAGGTTCTAGTGGAGTGGGCTACAAAGAATACCAAAATATTACTGTATCTATACCATGTGCAAGAGTTGATGAAGATATTCACAAAGATAGAGTTCAAACACATTCCGAGAATCCAAAATGAGTTTGCAGACACATTGACCACTCTGTCTTCCATGATACAACACCCGGACAAGAATTTCGTCAACCCTATTCCAGTAAAGATCCATAATCAACCAGCTTATTGTGCGCATATTGAAGAACAAACCGATGGGAATCAGTGGTTACATGATATCAAAGAATACTTAGAAAAAGGATAGTGCCCGGAGCATGCAAATCATACTCAGAAACGCACACTCCAAATATTATCCAACCATTTCTTCCAAAGTGGAGGAATTCTGTACAGAAGGACTCCCGACCTAGGATTGTTATGGTGTGTTGACGTCAAGGAAGCTTCCAAACTGATAGAAGAGATACATGCCAGAACTTGCGGACCACACATGAACGATTTTATTTTAGCCAAGAAGATATTAAGAGCATGATATTTTTGGATGACTATGGAAACGGACTGCATCAAGTATGTCCAAAATTATCATCAGTGCCAAATACATACAGATATGATACGGGTGCCACCAAATGAACTCAATGCAACAAGTTCACCTTGACCTTTTACTGCTTGGGGAATGGATTTCATCGGTCCGATCGAACCCGCCGCTTCAAATAGGCACAGGTTCATTCAAGTGGCCATAGACTATTTCACAAAGTGGGTTGAGGCTGCATCTTAAAAGGATGTAACCAAGAAAGTCATCGCATATTTCATCAGGGATCGTATTGTTTGCTGATTCGGGGTGCCAGAATCCATCATCACTGACAACGCCACCAACCTCAACGGTGACTTAATGAAAGCTATGTGTGAAACCTTCAAAATCAAGCATAAGAATTCACAGCATACATGCCTCAAATGAATGGAGCCGTGGAGGCCGCAAACAAGAATATCAAGAAAATATTGAGAAAGATGGTAGACACCACAAGCAATGGCATGAGAAATTGCAACCCCTTACTTGTTGGTCTAGTACTGTAGCACTCATTCCCGCCGAAGTCAAAATTCCTTCTTTAAGAATTATACAAGAGGTTGAAATTATTGACGCAGAATGGATAAAAAGTCGCTATGAACAATTAGCCCTAATTGATGGGAAAAGAATGAATGCAGTATGCCATGGTCATCTTTACCAAAACAGAATGGCCAGATCTTTCAACAAAAGGGTCAGACCTATACAGTTCACACCGGGGCAGCTGGTGCTGAAGCGGATCTTCCCGTATCAAGATGAGGCCAAATGGAAATTTTCACCCAATTGGCAAGGGTCCTACACGGTTCAAAAAATACTAACAGGAGGAGCACTCATATTACAGAAATGGATGGAGAGATTTGGCCAAAGCCCATCGACTCAGACGTAGTCAAGAGATACTATGTTTATATTGTTTACATTTCTTCATCTGATGTAACTGAACTACGCTTGAACTGATTCCCGTTTAAAAGGGGATACACAGGCATCTCGGTGGGTTCGGTCACAACTCAATAAAATCTTTATTTTTCATCATGGTCAGAAATTAGGGCAGAATTTTGAGGAGGACCCTCAAAATTCCGGAGCAAGTCCAGCCAACTTCGTCATATGCAGAATGGTCAAAGAATTTCTTATTGAACTGGGGCAGAGTTCTAAGGAAAAGAGGTCTCAATGTCTCTAAAATGTCACATTCATTTGTTCATCTAATTTACTTGATATTGTATACTACTATCTTTTTTTAAATAACTATATTCATCAAATGCGCGCATATTTTTTCTCGAAAACTTTATTTTATAAACAGTCGGATGCTACCTAGGGTAACTTGAACAAGATCTCAAAACAAGAGCAAAAGCAGAGCAAGAAGGAGAAAGCACGGACCAACCTTCCCCGTAAAACTCACAATTTTCCTTTGGATGCAGGCAAAATGAACGCAACGGGAATATTCACAAAAATCACTATCTTCATAACGACAAAGTTTCCAAACGCAAACATAACTCCAGCTAAGAAATACTCTACTATCACTCATTGTCCTTTTTTGCATGAGGCTAAGCATTGCCTCCTTAATTGCATAAGGCTAAGCTTTACCTTTCTTTGCACGAGACTAAGCACTGTCTTATTTTATTGCATAAAGCTACGCTTTGACTTTCTTTGCATGAGACTAAGCATTGTCTTATTTTATTGCATAAGGCTAAGCATTGCCTCCATAATTGCATAAGGCTAAGCTTTGCCTTTCTTTTCATGACACTAAGCACAGTCTCCTTTTATTGCATAAGGCTAAGTATTGCCTCCATAATTGCATAAGGCTAAGCATTGTCTTCCCTTGCATGAGACTAAGCCATGTATCCTCTTATTGCATGAGGCTAAGCATTGCCTCCCTAATTGCATAGACTACACTCTAAGTCTAAGCTCTGCCTTTCCTTGCATGAGACTAAGCATTGTCTCCCTTTACTTGCATGAGACTAAGCCTTGTCTCCTCTTCTTGCATAAGGCTAAGCATTGCCTCTTTAATCGTATAGACTAAGCTCTTCTGTTACTTGCATGAGACTAAGCATTGTCTCCCTTTCCTTGCATGAGACTAAGATCTTTCTCCTCTTCTTGCATGAGACTAAGCCCTTTCTCCTCTTCTTGCATGAGGCTAGCTCTGCCTTTCCTTGCATGAGACTAAGCACTGTCTCCCTTTCCTTGCATGAGACTAAACATGTCTTCTCTTCTTGCATGAGGCTAAGAATTTCCTCCCTAATTGCATAAGGCTAAGCTTTTCCTTTCCTTGCATGATACTAAGCATTGTCTCCCTTTCCTTGTATGAGACTACGCATCGTCTCTTATTCTTGCATGAGGCTAAGAATTGCCTCCCTAATTGCATAAGGCTAAGATCTGCCTTTCCTTGCATGAGACTAAGCATTGTCTGCCTTTCCTTGCATGAGACTAAGCATTGTCTCCCTTTTCTTGCATGAGGCTAAGCATTTCCTCCCTAAGTCTAAGCATTGCCTTTCCTTGCATAATACCAAAAGTTACCTCCATTATGCTACTTGAAACCTAGCACTATTTTCTACTTTCCCGGGGCTAAGCTTTGCCCCGATCTTATACAAGAATAAGATCTATCTTGTTTCGCTTCGCATATGACCAAGAATCATGTCTTTACATATCATGGGCTGAAACATCGCCATTGTTTCCAAAGGCATCATAGTCTGAAGGTATCATCCGCATAGCATGCACAAATCTGACCTTTTCGGGGTTGAAGGCGTAAGCGAGAAGACACAATGCCGCCTGAGGATATGTCAATATTGCACAACATTATTCAAAGGCGTCATGGTTCAGAGGCACCATTTCCATGGCCTGAGAACATCATTTCGTGGCCTGCGAATCCCTTATCACGTGATTCATGGCACAGGACATCATGGTCTAAGGAAATCATCCTCATCGTTCAAAGACAACTTTCATGGTCCAAAAGGAATTTTCATCATGTTTAAATTCTCGCAATAATCCCATATATACTTTCATGCATTGCATTTAAGTTTTGTAGGTAATCCAAGAGGTAACCGTTTTCTTAACGGGAGCAATCCTTGCTCCGATTTCCGTTCGATGCTCACGTCCTGAAATTGCTTCAAATGCAGTCAACCACCGTCCGTTACCCACTTCCACTTGATAACCGTTCAAATACTCGCTTTGAAATACATCCATAACTGTTCATATTCACATTCACAATTTCTAAAAGAGCCTTTCCATTCCTATAACAACTCTGTCGGCTCAGTTCACTGCTGGATCCAGAACTACACACGACCTGATTCCCATAATACCAGGGATATGTAGGCAACTCAAAAATCATAGTTCGGCCTCCAGTTCTCAAATCATCCCATTCGGTCAAAATCGGTCATCATTTCTTTATCCGACAATTCTTTAATCATTCCCGGGTAAAGAGGGGCAGTTGTTGATACCCAATTTTTCCTTCATATTTTTTAAATCTATATATATACTTTAAAAATAGACTAATTGCATCATAAATTAGTTTACAAACCTATACAAGCATTTTCCATAATTTTAGAAGCTCTAAATTAATTTCTTTCTGTATTTTATTATATAAGTATCTAATAATTATCCTTCAGATTATTTTGTGATGACTTAATCATCCCAACTTATTATTTACACTAAATTGTATGTTTTATAATATTTTACTTCATTTCTTATAATTACATTTGCATTTTTTAGGTAGTTTCACATTTTTGCAGTAATAGCCTATATTCATGTATAATTATATTATTTGTGCCAAAATAACTTTTGATATTTTTATAATGTTAAATTATTATTTTTAATTATTTTAGTGTATAAATAATATTTTTATCAATTAATTGCTTTTATAAAATATTTTTGATAAATATTGGGTATTTAAATAATAACTCAACTTTTAAGACAATTTTGAACCAAATAAATGGCCCAAAAACCTCAAACACCTAGCCCAAATACCCCATCCCAAACCAGATGACCCACTAATATAAAACCCGGTCACGACCCGCCTAGCCAACCCGACCCAACCCCTTTTAACCCACATTTAATCCCCCCTTTTAATTATCAAATCACCCCCAAACCCTAACTATTCCCCTCTAACCCGCTGCCCTAAACACTCTCAACCCCCCCCCCCCNCCTAAACATGGCAAGCAGATCTCTTCCGAAATCGAACAAAAATGGTTCAAATATCTGATTTTGAGCGTTATTCTGTCTATATACGTTCAATGCTACTGTGTGAGTTTGATTTTTGTTTAGATTCTGCCGATTTTCACTTTTACTAAAAAAACTAGGGTTTGCAGATCTCTCTCTTAAATTGATTCTCAGACCGATTTGCATGTTTATTTTCCTTGTTTGTTTCTTAAATTACTCTACTTCCTTGTTTACTGCTCTATTTTGACTACTATATAAAGCCCTCCCCCATTCCCTCTTAGACATACTTGAATCGCTAAAATTTTCACTAAAAAACTAAGGTTTTTCACTCTGTTGTTCATTTTATTCTTTTGTTCTACTTTGGATCTTGGCCGGCTGAAAGCCAAGGCCACCGGATTTCCTATTTTCTCTACCTTCCTTGTGTGTGAGCATTTCCCTAGGTTCTTTGAAGCCCTTGGGAACTTGACGCATCTAGGGTTCTGGGTCATACTGTTTTGTTAACATTCAAGGTGATTCTGTTCTTTTCTTGTTTGTCTACTTGTTGATCAATAGTTGATTAGTTCTCAGCCTTTGCACAGTTCATTCTCTTATGTTCTAATTAGCATATCCATGCCCCTGAACTTGCATGACTTAATGTATTTTTAGGTTATCTCTATGTATGATTCTGCTTATGATATGAACCCCTCTAGCATAGACTCATGCCTAAACTGTTAGTTCTAAATGTGCTAGTGTTTAACTTAGGCAATTTGGACCGTTTGGAGTTCGTTTGGCTAATGAATTGGTGTCTACACTGGTTATGTGACATCCGTGTGTTTTCTACCTTGTCCTAAACTTCTATAGTAACAGATTTGTCCCTGTGATATGCCTTAATTGCAATTTGCTCCTATAAGCATTCTATAACTTAATATGTTCTAGCCTTTCTCAATTTTGTATCCTTAGCAATTAGGTGGAACCTATCAGGCTAGTTTTCTTAAGTTGTGTACCCTATAACATCTGATTCTGCTTGCCTCATTGGTATAAGTTGCACTGTCTAATCCCTGGTGTTTAGCCTAATTTGATCCTTAAGACTTGAACTTGTTATTTTAACATTAATTTTTTGTCTTACTGGCCTGATGATCCTTTACCTATTAATGTGTAATCCCAAAATCCATAATCCCCCTTTGCTTCTTATAGATGTACCCTGCCCCAATATGCTAAGTGTAGACCTGCAACATTAACCTGTCTCTTGAGTTTGTGTTGATGTGTTTATTATGTGATCATTTTGCAATGCTTGTTTCTAAAAAAATGCAAATGCACTCCTTCAAACTCTGCTACTTGACTACTATTTTCATTGGTTGCTTACCTAATTCTAAACCTATAATTCTTGACCAACTAAAAGCCAAGGCCACTAAAGCTTTCTCTATTAATCTCCGTAGTATGAGCACTGCTCGGGGTCCACTTTGAGACCCTTTTGAACTCTGACACACTAGGGCCTGAGGTTCTTTTGGCCATGTTCCTGACTACTCAATTCTGCCCCTCTTTTTGCTTATGTAAGTGATTATTTTCCTGGATCCTATGATCAAACCATGGTTGTTGGATTTGGTTCGATTTCTCCTATGTTTTCTGGGCTATGTTGATATCTGTGTGGAGAAAGAGCTTAGTTGAAGGCCTAGCAGGACTGGGTACCTTTAGGGTCTGTCTTGGGCTTACTATAGTTATGTGTATCACTTTGTAATTTTATTCACTATTGGGCTTGTAATAATTCTGTAATAACAATTGGGTATTAGTGAAGTTGGGAAAAACGGGTCTATTCTAATATTTGCATGAAAGGGTAGAAATCCTGCCTATAGGATCTGAGTGTTTCATTTTGCTCAACATGCTCTATTTCTATATGTTTTTTAGATAACGTGCCTATAATACATGAATATTTCACATGTTCACATGTTCCACTCCCACACGTTATTACATGCCTATTATGTTGCAACATAGTGATTATTTGTTCAATTTTCTCTATGTTAAATATCATGCCCATAGGATCATGTTGAGTAATAAATACCTGCTCTTCACAATATTCGCATAGATATCATGCCTATAGGAATATAATTGAATTGGCTACTATTACTGTTATTCCCATTGTATCGCTCGCCTAGAAAGCATGTCTATAGGAATGAAAGGATATAGAACCAGTTTTAATTGCCATTTCTTAGAAATCCTGCCTATAGGATCCTGTTGCTCGTTTAGAAAGTATGCTGATAAAATCATACGATTGCAATTTTGAACGATCAAACTATTTCACTGTCTTATTGCGCAAACAAAGATTATGCCTATAGGATTTTTGATACTTACAATGTGCAACTTCGTTGTCCTAAGAAAACAACGTGGCCTGTACTTTTAAAATTCAGAATCACATAGAATTCATGACTATAAGATTTAAGGACTCTATTTCTCCTTAATTCTGAAATTTTTCAACTACCTAATATGCAAAATCTGCTCGCTCGCATGTGTTTGTCTAATTGTGGAGGCTAATGTGAGCCTTTAAATGGATTTAATTGTTGTCCTATTTGTTTTGATTTGTCGCCTAGTTTTAACATTTTGAGCAGCCTAAGTTAAGTCTAAAACCACCCAAGATAGAGGTCTAAATGCCTCCTGGACCATAGGCGTGGGACGGGTAGTGCACGCATAAGTAATGATTTAAAATCAACTAGTGCGCTTTAGGTAAAACCTTAAAGATAGTAATCGGGTAGCAGGAGATGATAGTTTGTGCCCGCTGAATAATACGAGTAATATTGATATCCAATTTTTTCTCATATTTTTCAAATATATATATACTTTCAAAATAGTGCATATGCATCATCATTTAATTTACAAGCATGCACAAGTATTTTTCATAATTTTCCATGATTTTTAAAGACTTTAAATCAATTTATTTCTGCATTTTATTATGAAAATATACAATAATTACCCTACAAATTATTATTTTTGATGATTTAATCATCTAAACTTATCGTTTATACCAATATGAGGTTTTAAATATTTTCAGTGCATTTATCATAATTACATTTGCATTTTTTTAGTGTTAAATTGCACATTTTGCAATAACAACCCATATGCACATATAATTACATTATTTATGCAATAAATGACTTTTTATATTTTTATAATGTTAATTAATCACTTTAAATCATTTTCATACACAAGCGATATTTTTTTATTTATTAATTATTTTTATAAATTGTTTATTTGTAAATAGTGGGTATTTAAAATCTAGCCCTAAAATCCCCTATTTTCAGATTTAACCCAACACCCTTACACCAGCCCAATACCCTTGGCCCAAAACCCTTTAGCCCAGTCCCCATAACCATTTTAATACCCGAACCAGGACCCTTTAAATCATGATCGTTGATCTCTAAGATCATGGTCCACGTTACACCCGCCTTATTAACTATACCAAACCCCTAACCCGAATCATTCTATACCCCCTACCGACCTAGAACTCTCTCGTCTGTCATCTCATGAACCCTAACCATCTTTTTATCAAACCCTCCCAAATCCGACCCCAAAATGAAATCCACCATGGATTCCGTTACCTTATTTGCCTCTCCTCATCACTGGCCACTCGTCTATGATGTATTTAGTTGCTTGCCTAACATGGAAAGAGAATCTTGCCAAAATCGAACCAAATCGGTTCACACCTCTGATTTCTGTGGTTATTCTGTCTATGTTCATCATTGATTCTTTGTGAGTAACGAGCATGTTCATATCTTTCTGTGATTCTTTTTTACCCCAAATTAGGGTTTTCAAACCCCTTTCAATCGGACCTAAATAAGTTCGATTTTTTGATTTTTTAACGCTATTTTGTTTCTATTCATCCCATCTCGTGTAATTATTTTTACCTTATTTTGTATTTTCCACTGATTTTATACTTTCTATTCTATCACTATATATACTCTTGCCCCCCATTCCCTTTAGAGGACCCTTCGACTATTCTTTCTGAAATCACT
The DNA here is from genome assembly GCA_005239505.1 of Nicotiana paniculata. NCBI lineage: Eukaryota > Viridiplantae > Streptophyta > Magnoliopsida > Solanales > Solanaceae > Nicotiana > Nicotiana paniculata. Next base: position 137,530 of record ML304524.1, read on the forward strand.
ATAGCTTACTAGACCTAAAGTTATTTTGTTTTTGCATTCTACATTGCCATTCAGTTCTGAAATTTTGCTATATACTGTGGACCTCCATTATTTTGTGCATTTTTTTCGCTAACTGGTGAGTCACTTAACTTCTGCACTTTCATTCTTACATATCCCTGATTTGTACATGTTAATATTACTGAATCCATGATGTAATATGCATATGAGAGATGTTTAGGCATTATCTAACCAGTTTTGTATGTCTTAGTTCCTCTAACACTTGTTTGCTCCTAATGTTACCTGTTCTGAAGTTATTTAAACCTCTTTAAATTCTATCAAGTTAGTGTATCACCCTTGAATGCCTTTGAACATGTTTATTCCCTTACCCTGAACCCCTTGTAGTGAATATCTTACAGTTATGATTCTTACTGTTAGTTGTAATCTGCCTCTCTGCTATTATGTCAACATGATCACTCGACCCCCACACCCCTCTGATGTTTGTTTTAATTTGGAATGACTATCTCATCATGCTTGAATTGCTGCTTTGAAAATAAACTTTGATGTAAACTGGGTCACCATTGTTTCAATATTACCTGCTACTTGACATGATTTTTCTGAGTATATGTGTCTTAACTTATGACTGCAAGTCCACACTTTTTTGCTAATATGATGCCCTCCATAATAAAATTAGAATATGTACTTAACCTAATTGAAGCATGCTTTAATTCACTCTGTACCTATGACTTTGCCAAACTCGCAACATGTTCTTTGCCTACTTTTTAGCATGTGAGTGCTATTGTGGTACGTGTGAAACATGTTCTCTTTCAAGTTTTATGATGTATTTAAGTGTCTGCTTGTTGACCCAATTTGATCATGTCTGAACCCCCGAACTCTTGTTTATCAGTTTTGGTCCTTTCTTTCCCTGTAACTTAAACTATTTTGAGTCCCACTCTTAGCCAATGTTGCCTAAGTTCTGTCCTTTGGCCTCCCTAGTAAGAGCACTGACCAGGGTTCATTTGAGACCTTCGTGAACTCTGACACACTAGGATTGGGTCCACTGATCCCTCCTCTGAACTATCTCTATTAACCACCCTAGTGTGAGCACTACCCTAGGTTCTTGAAGTCCTTGGGAACTCTGACACACTAGGGCCTTGGTTGTATATGCTCCACTTTATCTTGTACTCCTGGGTGAATCACTCAACCCTTGGCTGCTCTATATCTATGATAATGTAACTTTGGGACTGTTGTAAACGAAGGGCCTGGCCTGGCCCGGTGTATCCTTGGGCCTGCTCTAGGCTCCCTACAGTTATTCTCCTCTGTAATTTGTGATATTTATTCTAGTTATTGTAATAACATTTTAGGGTATTACTGAAATTGGGAAAGGGATTTTTATCTTATACCTGCAACAAATTGGGTAGAAATACTGCCTATAGATTCCATAATGTTCTATTGTATGTCAACGTGTGTTAGAAATCATGCCTATAGGTATCTTATTATGTTCAGTCATTATATGTTATCCATCCTGCCCTTAGGTTCAATACTTGGTTCAATTGTGTTCTGTTTATTAGAAACCATGCCTATAGGAATTGTGTGATTCAATGTGCATGCAAGATTCTGTTTACATGCTGCCCTATTCACAAATTATAGAAATCATGTCTATAGGATCTAAAATCGGATTAATTGTAGAAAGCATGCCTATAGGTTTGAATCCGTTTTATTGTAAACTTGCCCGAGTTTTCAGACATTGCATTATTGTCATCACTAGAAAACCTGCCTATAGGATCAAATAAGTGATTCTGAATATGCTTCTGTGATTATCACTGTTTATTATCGCATAAAACACCTAGATATCATGCCTATAGGTTTAATCCCTTTATTCTTAAAATCAGTAGGCAAACCATGTAGGTTTTGGAAAGTTTTGTGTATAACTATCTTCCCATTAACTAGTATCACATAGAGATTCTGCCTATAGGATTCTGCAACCTTAATTAATTAAAATCTGTCAATGTTAATCAATTTGGAGTGCATTGGTTGTCTAAGTGCGGAGGTTAACTTGAGCCCTTACTTGTTTATATGTGAAAGTCCTAAATTGTTTTGTATGTCGCTTAGTATTTTCCCTTTTGAGCAACCTAAGTTAAAGTCTAGGAGCACCCCAAAAATAGAGGTCCAAATACCTCTTGGACCATAGGCATGGGACGGGTAGTCCACGCATAGAGTACGATTTAGAATTGACTAGTGCGTTTTAGGTAAACAACTCAAAGATAGTAATCGGGTAGCAGGAGATGATAGTTTGTGCCCGCTGAATAATATGAGTAACGACCCATCTTGAGGGAGTTACGAAATATTATTTATGTTGTGCGGGGTGATCCTTTAGGCTTAAAAGCTTAGGACCCCCCACCTCTGTTTAAATTCAATCATTTATTTTCCCAAATTGCTTCCCAACTCTTAGACTAATTCATATAATTCGAGTTCATCTGGGACCCACCGTTGTGGACCTCGAGGAGTGCCTAACACCTTCTCCTCAAGGTAATTTGAGCCCTTACCCGATCTTTAGTGACGCAACTAGTTAATCTAGAGTTATCTGCAAATATGTTCCCTAACGCACCTTAATCAATTAGGTGGCAATTCTCTCTTTTAATACCCTTCCTTAAAAGATTTGTCACGTGTCGAAACCCGATTTCGCGAGAAAAAGAGGCACGACAGCATGGCGACTCTGCTGAGGATATATTTTAGGCTCTTACCATAATGAATTTGGTCTATATGAATTAGTCTCTCTCGATAAGTGTGTCTTTTTGCTGATACTTGAAACATCCCGCTCCCATTCTCCCTTTTATTGCTACATGCACAGTCCCTTCCCTATTCCCCTTTATATGAACTTACATACTACTCTTCTCTTAATCTAGTTACAATATGCATTCCCCCATTATTTCCTAATCATGTACACTAGCTCCAACTTTTTAAATTTTGTTATATCACGACTTTCCCAATCCTTACCCCTTTATTGGATTCATTACGGTTTTTTATATTATACGAACTAACTTCTTCCCTGTTTTTCTTTCTTTTCTGTCTTTACATTTATTAAACACTGCATTTATCACTTTCATCATGCAAAATACTTGACAACGTGTTGTTTTATCTTTGCATAAAGCATGATCTACATCATATTCCACTCGTGCGCAATTAATACCATAGAGGCACTTGATGAGTGTCTATGCTCTTCCTATATTGCCCTTTTTAAATTTGGAAAGGCTTATTTGCGGTAAAACTAGTCGATCAGCAGTGCAATCGACGGTTCCTTGCCTTTCCCTCTCAATTTGTCCACTTGAGGGTACCGGTCCAGACTCTTCTAACTGTGTATGCATCATGTCTAAACCTAGCATGGATTAGAACGCTATCTGAGTAATAACTCTCTAAGGAAATCCTTGTCCAAAGCCCATCGGAATTTCCATAATCCCAACGGGCACAATCACGATATGTGCATTATTTGGAGAAAACATGCCGATATTCTAATCATTAATGTGTAAATAGTCAAATCCAGAGGGAGAGAGGGCTAACTTTATCTGTTTTGCATAAATAAGGCACGAAGTCCCCAGGTTCGGCATGGTTTGAAGTATCCCACATATGTTGCTAGATTGGTGGGAAAATCTCTCACCAAGCGACAAAAACCACGTGAAAAGAGTTCTCGGAAATTTACCTTCTTTGTTGGACATTCAGCCAAAAAATACATTGATTGAATCCCCTACTATGTTCTGGGATGAAAAGAGGGTTGTTTTCCGTTTCGGTAATATAGAGATGACTCCCCTTCTTGAGGAAATAGGAGGCTTTGTTGGGCTTCCCTGGGATAGCCCTAGTCGGTTGGTACCGGAAAATTGTACTTCTCGAGGGTTTCTGAAATGATGGGTTTCAGAAAGAATGATGAGTTAGTTTGCCTAAAGAAGTATTATATACCTTTTGACTTCCTTTACAAGCGCTATGGGCACATCATGATGAGTTTGCCGTCACTTCTCTCGGTTGGACTCATCGTCGGGTTTTCGTGTTCATCATCTATTTTCTGGGGATACTGGTATTCTCAATACAAGGAGAAAGGATCCACACTCGTTTAGATATGGTTACCAAGAACTTAATGGAAGGCATTAAGGGACAGACTTACACTATTGTCCCAATGATCGTGGTGGAGATATACCGAGATTTGGACCAATGCAAGAAAGGATTTAGGCATTTTGAGGGATGTAATATGTTGCTGCAAATATAGTTGTTGGAACATCTTCAAAGAGGACAGTACCGTCAAGAATTTCCGCGGCGAACATGGAATGACCACATATCTTTTCACCATCCAAAACGAATGACTTTAATCCCAGACAGGTTTGCACAACAAGGAAATGTTGTGGATTGGGTACACTTCGTTAGCAATTTGACTGACGACAAGGTCCGTCAGATGTTCGAGTGGTTCCGTGCTAGTGAGTTCATTATCAGGTCAAGAGATATTCCTCACTTAGTGTTGATTGGGTTGAGGGGTATCTATCCTTATGCTCCTATCAGAGTCATGAGGCATGCTGGGAGGAAACAGGCCATACCACGAGACTACAAAGCAGACTTTCATGGTGATGCCATTCCATTCAAGTTTGAGGCATAACACATGTGGCATTTAAATATCATTGTGGAAAAGGATACCATCGAGCCAGATCGATATCATGCTGGTCATATGTATTCTATCTGTCATGGTTGGATGATGACATAGCAGGAGAAGTCAAGCCAGGGATTGATCTGGGAAATAGGGTCATAGACGATGCTGCTGAGGCGCAAGTCAAATACAGGAGGTTACGCAAAAGGGTTTTAGAATCTGAGGCCAGACATTTGGAACATCACAAAGTGGACATGGAAGCAATCAATGAATGGAGAGGAATCACTAAAAAATCAACATAGATGTTTGAGTATTTAGACCAGGGTTCGATGGATCTTGAGGGGAAGATGAGGAAAAGGGTCTCAGATTGTCGGAACGCAGAAGGCAATGAAGAAGGGAATCTAACAAGGGCATATCTTTTGTTGGATGTGCGCAACCTGGTGAATCTGATTGATGGGGCTAAGAAGTCCAAGCTTGGAGAAGGACCCTCTGGGACCGAGTAGATTAGAATCGATGTTTACTTCGATTGTAATAAGGAAAATGCCACTAGTAAACTCCTTTCAATTATTGTTGTTTAATAGAGATTTGGTCTATTTATCATATTGATGAAATGATGCAATTATCGGCATTAAGTTTCTCCAAATTTTTATGTCTCTAGGACTACCTCGGCCACAATGAGGTCCCCAAATTAGGACGCGAATTTATAATTCCGCAATACGTGTTTAAATATTGCAAATATCCTTTCAAAACTCCCTACTGATTTATAACCATTTTGCTTTTCTTTGTTTTGATTATTCCCATCCCCTAAGGTTGGTTCGTGCATACTGGCATCATCAACATATCATACCAGATCCAGAGGTCCTCCACCTCCTCCTCCCCCAAGTGATCCTAAAAGTAAGGGAAAAACTAAGATGGACCACATGAGTGGTATCAGGAAAGACAACGCTACACATGCAGAAAATGTTGAGACTTCAGATGATAGGAGTACTTCGGCGAAAAATAATTTGGTTCTACGGTTGGAACAAAAAATATTGGAGCTACAAGGGGAACTTGAGCAAGTCCCTCAACTTTGAAAACCTCTCCCTCACCTTAAACGTCCCATATATCAACCAACAGAATGCCCAAAACCCAGCGCCTCCTCAAAACACACCAAACCAGCATCTGCAAAATCCTCCTGCACCTCATCAGTACGCCACACCTCCCCAAAATCCTAATCCTCCACCAGTACAAACTCCTCCTCAGCACCAACATCATACGACCCAATACCCATAAACTACCACCTACCATACTCCTCAAAACACACTACAACCTACCCCTGATCCACAGAACTCAACCAATAATCACCACTACACCCAAATCCCTAGTATTCATCAAAACAACCCCATATACATAGAAATTGTACCTCACCCTGCACAACAAACCCCATACACACCAAAATCCGACGAGAAAGACCTGCTCATCAAGAATATGCAGAGGAACTTAAAAATCTCACAAGTCGAGTTCAAGGCGTCGAAGGGGGTAAAGGCATTGAGGGTTTGAACTATGAAGATCTGTGTATTTAGTCGGACGTAGAACTACCAGAGGGTTACTAACCTCCCAAGTTCGAGATGTTTGACGGAACAGGTGACCCAAAGGTGCATCTGAGGACATACTGTGAAAAGCTCGTAGGAGTTGGAAAATATGAAAAAATTCGCATGAAGTTATTCATGAGGAGCCTCACTGGAGACGCTCTATCTTGGTATATCAGTCAAAAGACAAAGAAGTGGGTAAACTGGGTAAGCATGGCGTCGAATTTCTTGGATCGATTGAGATTCAATACGGAGAATGCACCAAATGTCTTCTATATCCAGAATCTTAAGAAGAAGAAGACAGAGACTTTCCGCAATACGCTACTCGGTGGAGATCGAAAACTGCAAAAGTAAGTCGGCATTGGAAGAAGAGCAGATGAACAAATTCTTTGTCCGAGCCCAAGATCCGCAGTACTACAAGAGGTTAATGGTTATTGAAAATCACAAATTCTCCGACATCATCAAATTGGGGGAAAGAATTGAAGAAGGAATTAAAAGCGGGACGATAACCAATTTTGAGGCATTACACGCTACCAACATGGCCTTGCAGTTAGGAGGCATATCCAAGAAGAAGGAAGTAGGGGCCGTGATGGTGGCCCAAGGTCCAAAATCTCCTCTTACATACCAAACACCTCCACCCACATATCAGCCTTCACCTTCCAGATATCCGCAACCCTCCACCGCCTACCATACTTATAACACCCAGCCAACATATTACCACTCACCACTAGCCCGCCAAAACTATCAGAAACCCAGACCAAACTTCGACTGTAGGCCGTCCAGACAATACACCCATATTGTTGAACCAATCGATCATTTATATGAGAGGCTGAAAGCTGCTGGTTATGTCACTCTTATTCTCGCTATTGTCATGGAGAACTCCTCTCAATGGGTCAATCCGAATAAAACATGTGCCTACCACTCTGGCATGAAGGGTCATACAATTGATGAATGTCGCACTCTGAAAGACAAGATCCAGACGCTAATTGACACCAAGGTTATACAAGCAAAGGAGGTTGCATCCAACGTCTGCAATAATCCCCTCCCGGATCACAGGGGGAAGGGGTGAATGTGATAGATACTGATGAAGAATGGGACCCGAAAGGGTCAATTGGGCTCATTCGATAAGGGGACGACCCTAAGAAACCTGCAGTCACTCTCGCTCCTAGTGTGGTACAGATACAGTCACTAATTGAAGTTGAGGTAGTCGCACCAACTCCGTTCGAGGTGGAAGTACCAACACCTGCCATTGCGCCCGCTCCGTTGGAAGTAAAGGTGACCACACCCTTCACTGTGATGGTAGCACCCGCACCATCCTTTAATTCCAAAGTCGTACCATGGGACTATGTTGCAGAAGCCGTAAGGAAAGGAAAAGCAAAAATGGAAGAAACTGGTGCAGCACAAGGGATGACCTGGACTGGTAGAGTTTACACACCTGAGCATCTAAGGGGAACAAGTAAAGAATCTGCCTCCAAACAGCCTATCATTGAAACCGAATCGGATGATCTTGGGAGAAAGGTACAAGTGAGGGAATACTTTGTAGTGGATCATCTTAACAAAACCCCTGCTCAGATATCCATTCTATCATTACTGCAGAATTCTGAAGCACATATGAATGCCTTGATGAAGGTATTGAACGAAGCATACGTGCCCAACAATATTACCAGTGGGGAAATGGATAACATGGTAGGACAAGTACTGGAGATCCATAAGATCACTTTCCACGAAGACGAATTGCCGCCAGAAGGATTGAGCCACAATAGGGCACTGTATATCATGGTACAATGTGAAGATAAATTCATTGCCAGGGTTTTGATAGATGGAGGCTTCAGTCTCAACATCTGCCCATTGACGATTTTGAAGATATTGGGCAAAGGATTGCATGAAATATGGGCAGGAACTATGAACGTAAAACCATTTGACGGGTCTCAAAGGGCCACGATCGGGGAAACCAACCTTTTCTTACAAATGGGCCCGACTTGGTTTGATGTCGAATTCCAAGTACTCGACATATCCTCCTCATACAACTTATTGCTAGGACGATCCTAGATACACGCCGATGGGGATGTGGCATCCACTTTGCACCAGGCTGTAAAGTTTGAATGGAACTATCAGGAGGTGATCATTCATGGAGAAGGGATTAATCCCATTTATACCAATCAGACTATTCTGGTCGTGGAAAATAGAATGAAATTAGGTGGAGAGACTTATAATCGCATCGAACGCGTCAATAAAATTGAAAAGGATAAGTGGTGGAGGAACAAAATAGAGAGCATACTGGCATGGGCAGGGTATGAACCCGGTAAAGGGCTTAGGAAAACTCTCCAAGGTATTGCCAAACCAATACAGCTAAAACTTCATGGAACGACCTTTGGATTGGGATATCAGTACACCTGGCATGAATATCAGAATTGGTCACAAACATGGCGCGGGCCTTACTACCCCCTTGAACAACCAATACCCCATCTGAGCCAATCCTTCCATCAAGATGATATGATGTGGGGATCCGAGGAGGAAGAAGTGCCCGTTGGTTTGAGGAATTTATTTCTAGATTAGGAGGACATAGATTGCGGTGTAATAGTTGAGGAGGAGGAAGAGGAAGGCCTCGTCATCTAGACGGTAGAGAAGAGAGCCTTCCTCAAGAACTGGAAAGCCACACCATCAAGGGCCCGCCGAGTCCCGGGGTAGCCTGGCTGCTAGTGTCATTTATTTTGAAAACAACTCCTCTTGAGCATTTTGTTTTAAAACACTTTCAGTATTTCGTTTTGGAAAACATTGTTTGAATCATTAAAATTGATTTTTTTAACATTTTAATATTTACCAATGGCTTAATGCTTTTATATTTATTATTATTTTCTATATCTTTCTCTCTACAGCATTACTATTTCTTATCTTGATGAATCAACAACTGTGACATATAATGAGACAACGCAACATACGGATAGTGACTCGGAAGAGATGGAAGAAGAAGATGTAATACCTGAGGAAATTGTCAGAGAAGTTGAGAATTTTGAAAATAAGCCTAAGTCCAACCTGGACGAAACTGAGATAGTCAACCTGGGAGATTTTGAAACAGTCAAAGAAACTCGCATAAGCATTTATTTATCACCATCAGAGAAGGAAGAATACACTCATTTCCTGAAGGAATATGAAGACATTTTCTCATGGTCGTATGACGATATGACCAGATTGAGCACATCACAGTGGCTCATAAGCTACGCACCAATTCGATGTGTCCACCGGTAAATCAAAATCTCATAAAATTCAAGTCGGATATGAGTCCAAAATTAATGAAGAAGTCACCAAGAAAATCAAAACTAAGGTCCCAAGGGTAGATGAATATCCGACTTGGTTGGCCAACATTGTGCCGATTTTGAATAAGGATGGTAAAGTCAGGGTGTGTGTCGACTATGGGACCTAAACAGAGAAAGTCCCAAAGATGATTTCCCACTACCAAATATACACATACTGATCGACAAATGCACCAAGAATGAACTCTAATCTTTTGTAGATTGTTTCGTGGGTTATCATCAGATTTGGATGGATGAAGAAGATGCCGAGAAAATAGCTTTCATCATACCATGGCGAGTGTACTGTTACAAAATGATGTCGTTCGGTCTAAAGAATATTGGGGCCACCTACATGAGGGCCATGACAACTATTTTCCATGACATGATACACAAAGAGATAGAAGTATATGTGGACGCCGTCATCATCAAATACAAGAAGACTGTAGATCACATAACAGATTAAAGAAGGTTCTTTGACCGGCTTTGGAGATACAATCTGAAATTGAACCCCGCAAAATGTTCCTTTGGAGTTCCTACCGGAAAGTTGCTAGGATTCATCGTCAGTTGCCGAGGAATTGAGCTAGATCTGTCAAAGGTCAAGTCTATTCAGGATTTTCCGCCACCAAAAAACAAGAAATAAGTAATGAGTTTCTTGGAGCGTCTCAATTATATCAGCCGCTTCATAGCACAATAAACTGTAATATGTGAGCCGATTTTCAAAATGCTGAAGAAGAATGTCGCAACCAGTTGGACTGAAGACTGCTAGAAAGCTTTTGACAAAATCAAAGAATACTTATCCACACCGCCAATCCTAGTCCCGCCAGAGCCTGGTAGACCACTACTACTCTACCTCTCCGTACTAGATGGGGCTTTTGGTTGTGTCTTGGCACAACATGACGAGACATGAAGAAAATAACAGGTCATATATTATCTAACCAAGAAGTTCACACCCGAAGCACGGTATTCTCTTCTGTAACGCACTTGTTGTGCTCTGACATGGATAGCCCAGATATTAAGGCACTACTTATGTGCTTATACCACATATCTCATATCAAGGATGGATGCTTTGAAGTACATCTTCCAGAAGCCTATGCATACAGGGAAGCTGGCAAAATGGCAGATATTGTTGAGCGAATTTGACATCGTTTATGTAACTTAGAAGGCAGTTAAGGGATAGGCGTTAGCGGATCAACTTGCAGAAAAGTCGTAGGAGGAGAATACGAACCACTAAAAATGTATTTTCCTAATGAAGAAGTGTCATTCGTGGGAGAGGACATTGCTGAAGCCTACGACGGGTGGATAATGTTCTTCGATGGAGCTGCAACTTTCAAAGGAGTAGGTATCGAAGCCGTTTTGGTGTCGAAAACCGGTCAACATTACCCGGTGTTCGCAAAACTCAGATTCCCATGCACCAATAATATGGAGGAGTATTAATCTTGCATATTAGGGCTTAATTTGGATGTTTATATGTATGTCCAAGAATTATTGGTGATCGGTGATTCGGACCTACTGGTACACCAGGTACAAGGAGAATGGGCTACGAAGAACAACAAGATACTACCATATCTACATCACGTACAAGAGATGATGAAGAGATTCACGAAGATAGAGTTCAGTCATGTCCCCAAATTCCATAATGAGTTCACAGATGCACTGGCCACCTTGTCCTCCATGATACAACACCCAGACAAGAATTTCATCGATCCCATTCCGGTAAAAATCCATAATCAGCCAGCTTACTGTGCTCATGTTGAAGAAGAAACATATGGAAATCCATGGTTTCACGATATCAAGGAATATTTGGCAAAAGGAGAATACCCATAGCATCCAAATCATACTTAGAAATGCACACTCCGGAGATTGTCCAACCATTTCTTCCAAAGTGGAGGAATTTTGTATAGAAGAACTCCAGATCTAAGGATATTACAATGTGTTAACGCCAAGGAAGCTTCCAAACTACTTGAAGAGATACACACTGGAACATGCAGTCCACATATGAATGGTTTCATCCTAGCCAAGAAGATACTTAGAGCCGGATACTTTTGGATGACCATGGAAACAGGCTGCATCAGTGCCAGATTGTAAAGATCCGTAAAATTTCAAGTCTAAAAACAATGCCCGAATGGGTCCCCATGTGGTTATAACTGTAGAAATTCTTAAAATGGACCGTTGTGGAGTAAAAAGTACAACGGAACTTAAAAGGTAAAATTTTCCAGAATTCTGCAGATATGCGGTCCATTATGCAATCGCAGATCAGGTATGCGGACTAATAGTGGTCGCATACCTGGGCAGTCTGCTGTCCAATTTGAGGACAACTATGCGGTCAAAGATGCGATCGCATCTTGGAAATACGGACCGCATAGTTGTCGCATTCTTGCACCTCCATTTTTGCGGAGGAGGTTATGCGACGCACTATGTGATCGCATAACAGGTATGCATACCGCATAGTGGTTGCATACCTCGGCAGTCCGGTTTCCATTTTGGTCCATTTAAGGGCCATTTATGCGACAGGAATGCGGATCGCATAGCAGGAATGCGATCGCATTCCTGATCGCATTTCCTGCTTTGGGGCTTTTAATTTCTAATTTTAAAACTCGACCCCCAGTTTAATAAAACACCCCTCCCCTTCATTTTTAAAGATTATCTGATCAAAATAGAGAGAAGTGAGAGTGGGTTCTAGTGAGAGAAGTCCTCATCTTCCCCAAGTTGGTCCTCCATCTCTACTCAGGCTTGGAATTAGTCGAGTAGTCTTCATCTTCTTCACCATAAGAGGTAAGCCTCCACCCCATTTCCCCAAATTTTCACATTTTAGTTAGAATAGGACACACATAGGTTGGTTCTTGAAGATGAGAGTTAAGACCTTGCATACATGTGAATAATATACCATAATCTAGCAAAGGGAAGTAAGCTAGGGCAATCTTACACTAAAAAGGGGCTAGTTAATCTAAAGGATCACATAGTGTTTGATAAAATTCCCAAATGAGTTCATGATTTCTAATTCTAAGTCTAAACATGGCATCTTGTAAATTAGATTGTAGGCGATAGAAGGTCCGGTGGGTTGAGAATAAGTATTAAAGGGGAATTTTCGACTCGAGGTATGTATGACTAACTTTAATCTTTGTAGAGTCACCTTGTTGGTGTCCGAGCATTCGGTATGAGTTTTTGGCTTATGCATATGTGAATCAATTGTTCTAATGTGTTGAGGCATAAGACTTTGTTCTGTGATTGTCCTAGTTGATTACCATGCCACCATGCTATATGAGATTGTGAAAAGGTGATTATTTATGCTTATTATATCATGTGCAAAGCTCGTTAAATGTTGAATACATCGGTATGATAAGTTGTGCTGCAAAATGAAAGAAATGATAACGAATCAAATTGTTGAATGTATCTAAGTGCTAAATGTTGTGTAGCAAGCAATGGAAAGGAAATGTGGATTTATCTAATTGAACTATTTTGTTGATGGTATGCCGTATATGACTCACTGTTTGGTAAAGATTACTATGGCCTTGATTTCACATGGTTATTTGGTTGTTACGAATGTATATTCTTGATGATGAAAATCCTTGTGATTGAATTGATTGGTTGCTGTTGCTATCAAATGTGATTGTAAGGTGGGATCGGGCTTCACGCCGTAACAGAAGTAATAAGTGTGTAATGTGATTGTAAGGTGGGATCGGGTTACACGCCGCAACAGAAGTAATAAGGGTGCAATGTGATTGTAAGGTAGGATCGGGTTGCACGCCGCAACAGAAGTAATAAGGGTGTAATGTGATTGTAAAGTGGGATCGGGTTGCACGTTGCAACAGAAGTAATAAGGGTGTAATGTGATTGTAAGGTGGGATCGGATTGCACGCCGCAACAGAAGTAATAAGGGTGTAATGTGATTGTAAGGTGGGATCGGATTGCACGCCGCAACAGAAGTAATAAGGGTGTAATGTGATTGTAAGGTGGGATCGGGTTGCACGCCGCAACAGGAAAAATAAGGGTGGAATATGATTGTAAGGTGGGATCGAGTTGTGCACCGCAACAGGAGAACGATTGAAATAAGAAACTGTGGAACTCTCATTTGTGTTTTTGTATCTCTGTGCAGTATTTGTTTGGTTTCTTTGACTATCTTCTATCTGTGTATTGTTTGATTTTACTTAGAGTAAAGCTTGTTCATACATACTAGTACTATTCCATGGTACTAACGTCCCTTTTGCCGGGGGCGCTACATCTTTTATATGGATGTAGGTGGTTCTATAGCAGGTAGCTCGGTCCGCCGATAGTGGTGTCTTCCTTTCATCTCCTCAGTAGTTTTGGTGAGCCCCGCTTGCTTTCGGGGTCGTGCGTAGTCTATGTCATCTTCTTTTTCATATTCTGTTCTATTAAGGTATAGTCGGGGCCTTGTTGCCGGCAAGTTTATATACTCTTCTCCGTATCTTTAGAGGCTCCATAGACATTATGTGTGTTGTATATATGTATTTGGGGTAGTTGTCGTACTCGTTTGTTATCACGACCCCGTATCGGGAGTGTTGTATTTTAGAATGTATGTTTTGGGAAGATTAAACGTTGAAAATGTTAAAAGAGGAGATTTAACTTATGTTGTAAAAGCATGCTTTGATTCTATTTTGTTGTTCCACTTATAAATGTACATTATGAACATGGGGAAATGCGTTGGGTAGGAAAGGAAATCCAGGTTCGCTTGACCGGGTTCATCCGGTTAGGCGCCAGTCTTGTCTATCGGTTTTCGGGCGTGACAAACTTGGTATCTGAGTCTCAGGTTTTAAAAAGTGTCCTAGGATGTCTCGGAGCCGTGTCTAGTAGAGCCCTTCTTATCGGTGTGTTGTCGACCACATCTATAATTAGGGGGTTGCATGGACATTTAGGAAAGTACCATTTTATTGCTATTCTATATCGTGCGATGTGGTGAAAGGTGAGGTTGTCTACCTCTAACTCGTGCATTGTTCCAGTTTTCAGTAAATGGAACCGAAGAAGAGATCTAGACTCGGCCTAGAGGCCAATGCAACCCCAGGAGTGGTCATAAATTCTCCAGCTGATGGTGCGGGTGCGAATGATTCCCCGGCCACAAATCAGCCTGACTCCTCCACTCCAGTCCAGACTATTCCTATTCCTACCCCAGCGGAGGGTGCTGAAATCCCTCCCGCTGATATTCCTGACCCACCTCCAGCTCCAACTTCCGGTCCCGGTAATTCTAATGGGGACCTAAGGGGAGCTATCCAGATGCTGACCCAGTTAGTGGCCTCTCAGATCCAAAGATCAAATGTTTCCCCTACGTCCTTTAGCAAGCCAGGAGATTCTTCAGGTTACAGAGTCAACCAGTTTATGTGGTTAGCCCCTCCAAAGTTCACAGGCACCGACCCAGAGGCTGATCCTCAGGGGTTCATTGATGAGATGTACAAGACCCTCTGAGTTATGAGGGCTACTGAGGTAGAAGGGGTTGAGTTGGCTTCCTATCATCTGAAGGGAGCGGCATATTCGTGGTTCGAGATGTGGGAGAGTTACCGTGGAGAGGGGATCCCTCCAGCAAGGTGGGAGGAGTTTGTGGATGCCTTTATGCGTCATTTCTTGCCTGCCGAGATTATGGCAGCCCGTGCTACAGAGTTTGAGGACCTTAAGCAGGGCAACATGAGTGTGTGGGAGTATCATATGGAGTTCGTGCACTTGTCCAAATATGTTGTTCACATGGTGTCTACTATGGAGGCTAGAGTTCGTCGGTTTGTTCAGGGCCTTGGTCCCTTGGTTATTAATGAAGCTGCTACAGCTACTCTACATTCAGATATGAACTACGGGAAGATTGTGGGATTTGCCCAGGCTACGGAGGCTCAAAAATTAAAGATAAGAATGGAGGGGGAGAGTAGTAGTAGGGCCCGGTCAGCGGGCAACCCTGGGAGTTCAGTTGGAAGAGGGAGATCAGCCCTTGGGAGAGGGTCATCAGAGCCATCTCAATCCTATGCTCAGTCCTCAGCTAGTGCACCGTCATCAGGGCACAGTAATCAGTAGGGAGGTCGCGTTGGACCAGGTTCAGACAGCAGGAGGTTCCATCAGTCGGGTCGTTCAAGTAGGAGGTTCCAGCAGCAGCGGAGGGCCCCATGCCCTAAGTGCGGGAGGTTTCATTCTGAGTCATATTACTTGGACATACCGGTAAGCTATAGGTGTGGAGTGAGAGACCATGTTCAGCGAGACTGTCATGCACCCAGTCAGGGAACGGGTAGGGGAACTTCTAAACCATCCATTTCTTCAGCCGCTACATCTTCAACACGCCCTCCAGCCCGCGGCCCTCCAGCTCCAGCAGGGCACGGTGCAGCTAGGGGTAGAGCACGGGGTCAAGGGGGACCCAGTCGGTTCTATGCTTTGAGTGGTCTCCAGAATGCGGAGGCTTTTCCAGATGTTGTCACAGGTATTCTGACTGTTCGATCACATGATGTTTATGCTCTTATGGATCCCGGATCTTATTTGTCATATGTTACTCCATTTATTACATCAAGTTTTGGAAATGAACCCGAACAGCTTCATGAGTCGTTCTCTGTGTTGACTCCGGTTGGTGATTTTATTACGATCGTGCGAGTCTATAGGAATTGTGTTGTCACGGTGCATGTTGGTCGGGATACCACGCCCGATCGTATTGAGTGATAAATGGTATATTTTGATGTAATCATAGGGATGGATTGGCTCTATTCATGTTGTGCTAAACTCGACTGCCGAACCAAAATTATGAGGCTCGAGTTTCCTAATGAACTAGTTATCGAGTGGGAGGGTAATAATGTTGTGCCAATAGGTAGGCTTATTTCATACCTTAAGGCCTCAAAGATGATGAGAAAAGGGTGCATCTACCATTTGGTCTGGGTTGCGGACACCACTTCAGAGGTGTCTGCTCTCGAATTTGTGCCTGTTATGAATGAATTTCTTGAAGTATTTCAGGACGAGCTTCCTGGGATTCCACCAGATAGAAAGATCGATTTTGGGATTGATGTATTTCCAGATACGCAGCCAATACCTATTCCACCCTACAAAATGGCGCCAGCAGAATTGAGAGAGTTAAAAGAACAATTGAAAGATCTATTAGAAAAGGGTTTCATTCGGCCAAGTGTGTTGCCTTGGGGCGCACCGGTTGTTTTGTCAAAAAAAAGACAGATCGCTTCGGATGTGTATTGATTATCGATAGCTCAACAAGGTCACCATCAAAAACAAATACTCATTGCCTCGAATAGATGATTTGTTCGACCAGTTGCAAGGTCCTAAGTTCTTCTCAAAGATTGATTTGCGGTCCAGGTATCACCAGTTAAAGATCGGGGAGCAGGATATTCCTAAGACTGCCTTCGGGACTCGATATGGGCACTTTGAATTTCTGGTAATGTCTTTTGGGCTAACCAACGCCCCAACAGCTTTTATGGATCTTATGAATCGGGTTTTCAAACCGTTTCTTGACTCCTTTATGATTGTCTTCATTGACGATATCATTGTTTATTCGCGAAGTCAGGAAGATCATGCTAATCATCTCAGGGCAGTTCTGCAGACTCTTCATCAGCACCAGTTGTATGCAAAGTTTTCAAAATATGAATTTTGGTCACCTTTTTGGGCCATGTTGTTTCTAGGGAAGGGATTCGAGTTGATACCCAAGATTGCAGCGGTAAAGGATTGGCCTAGACCAATGACCTCGAAAGAGATTCACAGTTTATTAGGTTTGGCTGGATATTATCGGAGGTTCGTGGAGGGATTCTCTACCCTCGCCTCCCCATTGACTAAGCTGACGCAGAAAGCAGTTAAATTTCAGTTGTCCGATGCTTGCGAAAAGAGTTTTCAAGATTGACTTCGGCGCCAGTGTTGAACTTTCCAGAAGGTTCAGAAGGGTTTGTGGTTTATTGTGATGCTTCAAGGGTTGGTTTGGGGTGTGTATTGATGCAATGTGGAAAGGTAATAGCATTGCTTCTAGGAATCTCAAGAATCATGAGAAGAATTACCCGACGCATGATTTGGAGCTCGCGGAGGTTGTGTTTGCATTGAAGATCTGGCGGCATTATCTTTATGAGGTCCATGTGGACGTGTTCACAGACCACAAGAGTGTTCAGTAATTATTCAAACAAAAGGATTTGAACTTAAGGCACCGGAGGTGGTTAGAATTGCTCAAGGATTATAATATGAATATTTTAAACCATCCAGGAAAGGCGAATGTGGTAGACGACACTCTTAGTCGGAAATCCATGGGTATCTTGGCTCATTTGGAAGCAGGTCAGAGGCCTTTGGCTCGGGAGGTTTATCAGTTGGCCAGTCTGGGGGTATGTCTTTCGGCCTCAGATGAAGGGAATGTCGTGGTGCTTAATGGAGCAGAGTCTTCGCTTGTAGCGGAAGTCAAGGGAAAGCAATTCAGGGATCCAGCTTTGGCACAGTTGAGAGAAGCAATTCTGAATCACAAGACTACAACATTTTCACTTGGCAATGATGACAGTGTTTTGCGGTGCCAAGGGAGGCTATGTGTTCCGGATGTGGATGATCTTCAGGAGAGAGTTATGACAGAGGCTCACAATTCCAGGTATTTCGTACACCCAGGTTCTACGAAGATGTATCACGATCTCAAGGAGATTTATTGGTGGAATGGTATGAAGAGGGGATTGGTGGACTTTGTGGCTAGGTGTCCAAATTGTCAGCAAGTGAAGGCCGAGCTTCAGAGGTCCGGTGGGTTGGCACAGCTTATGGGAATACCGACGTGGGAATGGGAAATGATCAATATGGACTTTATGGTGGGGTTACCTCGCACTCCGTGTAGGTTCGACTCAGTTTGGGTAATAGTGGATCGGCTCACGAAGTCGACACATTTCTTGCTAGTCAAGTCCACCGATACTGCAGAACAGTATGCTCAGTTGTATATCAAAGAAATAGTCAGGCTCCATGGCACTCTATATCTATTATCTCGGCTCGAGGTCCCCAGTTCACAGCTAACTTTTGGAAGAAATTTCAGCAAGGTTTGGGTACGCAGGTAAATCTCAGCACAGCTATCCACCCGCAAACGGACGGTCAGGCAGAGCAGACCATTCTGACGCTTAAAGATATGTTACGGGCTTGTGTATTAGATTTCAAGGGTAGCTGGGATGATCACTTATCGCTTATAGAATTTTCTTATAATAACAATTTCCATGCTAGTATTCAGATGGCCCCATTTGAGGCATTGTACGGAAGGAGGTGTAGGTCTCCGATTCGGTGGTTCGAGGTTGGTGAGGCGGAACTACTAGGACCGGATCTTGTGCACCAAGCTATGGAAAAGGTTAGAGTAATTCATGAGAGGATGAAGACTTCTCATAGTCATCAGAAATCCTATAGGGGCGTTCGTCGAAGAGATTTGGAGTTTCAAGTAGATGATTGGGTATTCTTGAAGGTGTCTCCCATGAAAGGAGTGATGCGGTTTGGGAAGAAAGTAAAATTCAGCCCAAGGTATGTCGGACCATATAGGATTGCTCAAAGGATAGTTCAGGTGGCGTATAGGCTGGAATTGCCCCCTGAGATGTCATTAGTGCACCCGGTGTTTCATGTGTCCATGCTGAAGATGGTAGTTGGAGATCCATCTGTCATCGTGCCAGTTGAGACCATTGAAATTAATGAAAAGTTGTCATATTAAGAGGTTCCGGTTGCTATTCTTGATAGGCAAGTTCGTAGGTTAAGGAACAAAGAGCTCGCTTCGGTCAAAGTATTATGGCGGAGTCAACAAGTCGAAGAAGCTACGTGGGAAGCGGAAAATGAAATGAAAGAGAAATATCCCCACTTGTTTGAATAAGTCCGGTAGTGGTTTTGAAAGTTGTCATCTCTAAGCAATTACATTGGTGTCAAATTTTGTGCAAGAACACTCCACTCCCCTAATTACCCTACTATTGTGACTTCTCGAACTTTGTGCCATAAATGTATATGTTGTTGTGATTAGTTGGATCATGTGCAACTCCTTGAAATAGCTGAATTATGTGCAAATCATTGTAATAGCTGGATTATGTGCAACTCATTGTAATAGTTAAATTATGTGCAAATTTGTGGAGTTAACTGAACTATGTGTGGCTTGTGGAAGTAATTGATTTATATGCAACTTGTTGAAATGACCGGATTATGTGCAAGTTGATAGAGTAACTGAAAATGTGTGGAATTGGTTAAAATGTGTTTTGGGGACTCTCTGACAGGTAGATAGTCCTAATTACAAAGGAAACTCTAGCTAAATTTTCAGGAAATATCAGAGTTAGTAAAAATTTGGGGGTTGGCATGTTTTGTGTTCTCTTAACTAAGTGATTCCCCGATCCTCATTCGAGGATGAATGATTCTAAATGGGGGAGGATGTAAAGACCCGTTAGATTTCAAGTCTAAAAATAATGCTTGAATGGGTCCCCATGTGGTTATAACTGTAGAAATTCTTAAAACGGACCCTTGTGGAGTAAAAAGTACCCCGGGACTTAAAAGGTAAAATTTTCCAGAATTGTGCAGATCTGCGGTCCACTATGCGATCGCAGATCAGGTATACGAACTGCATAGTGGTCGCATACCTGGGCAGCCTGCTGTCCAATTTGAGGACAGCTATGCGGTCAAAGATGCGATCGCATCTTGGAAATACGGACTGCATAGGTGTCGCATTCTTGCACCTCCATTTTTGCGGAGGAGGTTATCTGACGCACTATGCGATCGCATAACAGGTATGCGGACCACATAGTGATCGCATACATGGGCAGTCCGATTTCAATTTTGGCACATTTGAGGGCCATTTATGCAACAGGAATGCGGACCGCATAGCAGGAATGCGATCCGGATTTCCTGCTTCGGGGCTTTTAATTTCTAATTTTAAAACCCGACCCCCAGTTTAATAAAACACCCCTCCCCTTCATTTTTAAAGAGTATCTGATAAAAATAGAGAGAAGTGAGAGTGGGTTCTAGTGAGAGAATTCCTCATCTTCCCTAAGTTGGTCCTCCATCTCTACTCAGGCCTGGAATTAGTCGAGTAGTTGTCATCTTCTTCACCATAAGAGGTAATCCTCCACCCCATTTCCCCAAATATTCAGATTTTAGTTAGAATAGGACACACATAGGTTGGTTCTTGAACATGAGAGTTAATACCTTGCATGAATGTGAATAATCTACCATAATCTAGCAAAGGGAAGTAAGCTAGGGCGATCTTTCACTAAAAAGGGGCTAGTTAATCTAAAGGATCACATAGTGTTTGATAAAATGCCCATATGAATTGATTGGTTGATGTTCCTATCAAATGTGAATGTAAGGTGGGATCAGGTTGCACGCCACAACAGAAGTAATAAGTGTGTAATCTGATTGTAAGGTGGGATCAGGTTGCACGCTGCAATAGAAGTAATAAGTGTGTAATGTGATTGTAAGGTGTGATCGGGTTGCATGCTGCAACAGAAGTAATAAGGGTGTAATGTGATTGTAAGGTGGGATCGGTTTGCACACCGCAACAGAAGTAGTAAGGGTGTAATGTGATTGTAAGGTGGGATCGTGTTGCACGCCTCAACAGAAGTAATAAGGGTGTGATGTGATTGTAATGTGGGATTGGGTTGCACGCCGCAACAGAAGAAATAAGGGTGGAATATGATTGTAAGGTGGGATCGGGTTACGCGTCGCAACAGGAGAATCCTTGAAATAAGAAAATGTGGAACTCTCACTTTTTTTATCCTGTATCTCTGTGCAGTATTTGTTTGGTTTCTTTGACTGTCTCCTATCTGTGTATTGTTTGATTTTACTTAGAGTAAAGCTTGTTCATACATACTAGTACTATTCCATAGTAATAACGTCCCTTTTTCCGGGGGCGCTAAATCTTTTATATGGATGTAAATGGTTCTATAGCAGGTAGCTCGGTCCGCCGATAGTGGTGCCTTCCTTTTATCTCCTCAACAGTTTTGGTGAGACCCACTTCCTTTCGGGGCCGTGCGTAGTCTATGTCATCTTCTTTTGCATATTCTGTTCTGTTAAGGTATAGTCGGGGCCTTGTTGCCGGCAAGTTTATATACTCTTCTCCATATCTTTAGAGTCTCCGTAGACATTATGTGGGTTGTGTATATGTATTTGGGGTAGTTGTCGTACTCGTTTGTAATCATGACCCCGTATTGGGAGTGTTGTATTTTAGAATGTATGTTTTGGGAATATTAAACATTGAAAATGTTAAAAGAGGAGATTTGACTTATGTTGTAAAAGCATTCTTTGATTCTATTTTTTTGTTCCACTTATAAATGTACATTATGAACACAGGTAAATGTGTTGAGTAGGAAAGGAAATCCAGGTCCGCTTGACTGGGTTCATCCGGTTAGGCGCCGGTCTCGTCCCTCGATTTTGGGGCGTGACACAGATACACGCAGATATGATACGCGTACCTCCAAATGAACTCAATGCAACAAGTGCACTTTGGCATTTTTCCGCCTGGGGAATGGATGTCATTGGACCAATCGAGTCGGCCACTCAAACGGTCACAGGTTCATTCTAGTGGACATAGAGTACTTCACAAAATGGGTTAAAGTTGCATCTTACAAAGGTGTAACCAAGAAAGTCGTCGCATATTTCATTAGAGATCGTATTGTTTGCTGATTCGGGGTTCCGGAATCCATAATCACCGACAATGCCGCCAATATCAACAGTGACCTACTAAAAGCTATGTGCAAGACCTTCAAAATCAAGCATAAAAACTCCACAGCATACCGACCCCAAATTAATGGAGTCGTGGAGGTCGCCAACAAGAACATTAAGAAGATACTAAGGAATATGGTAGAGAATCACAAGCAGTGGCACGAAAAGTTACCATTTGCCTTATTGGGATACCGTACCACAGTTCGCATATCAACCAGGACAACTCTTTACCTATTGGTCTACGGTACTGAAGTCGTCATCCCCGTCGAGGTAGAAATTCCTTCCTTGAGAATTATACAGGAAGATGAACTCAATGACGCAGAGTGGATAAAGAGTTGCTATGAATCTCATTGACGGGAAAAGAATGAATGCAGTATGTCATGGTCAACTTTATCAGAACAGAATGTCCAGAGCTTTCAACAAAAGGGTCAAACATACACAGTTCGTACCAGGGCAGCTGGTGCTGAAACGAATCTTCCCACATCAGGATAAAGCCAAAGGAAAATTCTCACCCAACCGGCAAGGACCCTACATGGTTCACAGAGTACTAACAGGAGGAGCACTCATACTCGCAGAAATAGATGGAGAGATTTGGCCAAACCCTATCAACTCAGATGCAGTCAAAAGATATTATGTTTAAATTGTTTATATTTCTTCAATATGGTGTAATTGAACTACGCTTGAACTGATTTCTTTTTACGAGGGGATACGTAGGCACCCCTGTGGGTTCGAGTCACAATTCAATAAAAAATATATTTTTCCCACAATTAGAAACTGGGGCAGAATTTTGAGGAGGATCCTCAAAATTCTCTGGCAAGAAGGTCACAATGTCTCTGATAGTGTCACAGTTACCGGTTCATCTAATTGCATACTACCATGTTTTAAATAACCATGCACGCATATGTTTTTGAAAAACTTTATTTTCAGCCAAACGCTACCTCGGGTAACTCGAGCGAAATATCAATGCAAGGCAAAAGCAAAGCAAGAAGGCGAAGGCACAAACCAAACTTCCTCGCAAAACTCACAATTTTTGTTTGGATGCAAGAACAAGGAATATTCGCAAATACGCACGCACATCAGAATCACTATCTTCGTAACAACAAATCTACTGAACTCAAACATATCTCCAGCTAATAAATACTCTGCTATCACTTATTATCTATTCATTGCATGAGACTAAGAATTATCTCCGATATTGCATGAGGCGAAGCTCTGCCTCCTTAATTTCATAAGGTTAAGCTCTGCCTTCTCATTGCATGAGACTAAGCATTTTCTCCGATCTTGCATGAGGATAAGCTCTGCCTCCTTAATTGCATAAGGCTAAGCCTTGCCTTCCCATTGCATGAAACTAAGAATTGTCTCCGATCTTGCATGAGACTAAGCCCTGCCTCCTTAATTTCATAAGGCTAAGCTCTTTCTTTCCATTGCATGAGACTAAGCATTGTCTCCGATCTTGCATGAGGCTAAGCCCTTCCTCCTTAATTGCATAAGGCTAAGCTCTGCCTTCCCATTGCATGAGACTAAGCATTGTCTCTGATCTTGCATGAGGCTAAGCACTGCCTCCTTAATTGCATAAGGCTAAGCTCTGCCTTTCCATTGCATGAGACTAAGCCCAGTCTCCATTCTTGCATGAGTCTAAGCTCCGTCCCCTCAGTTTCATAAGGCTAAGATCTGCTTTCCCATTGCATGATACTAATCTCAGTCTCCATTCTTGCATGAGGCTAAGCTCTGCCTACTCAGTTGCATAAGGCTAAGCTCTACCTTCCTATTGCATGAGACTAAGCATTTGCGCTCCTTGCATAACCACAAATGCTACACTGTTCAAAACCTTGCATATTCTCTTCTATCGGGGCTAATCTCTGCCCCTGATTCTACACAAGACTAAGCTCTGTCTTGTTCATATCAAGCCTCATGTCTTTGCATCTCATGGGCTGATACATAGCCAAATTTTTTGAAGGCGTCATAGTCCGAAGGCATCATCTTCATAGTTGCAAGAAATCATGCCATGGCCTGAAGATCTCTCAATATTTCACATCATTATTCAAAGGCATCATGGTTCAAAAGGCATCATCTTCATAGCCTGAGAACATCATTTCATCGCCTGTGAATCCCCTATATCACAATTCATGGCCCGGGACGTCATGGTCTAAGGACATCATCCTCAACGTCCAAAGACGATCTCCATGGTCCAGAGGGAATTTTCATCATGTTTAAATTTATGAAATAATCTATATGTATTTGCGTACATTGTATTTGAAGTTTGCAGGTGATCCAAGAAGTAATTGTTCTCCTAATAGGAGCAATCTTCGCTCCAGTTTCCATTCAACGTTCATATCCTTCAATTATTTCAAAGTAATCGATCACCGTCCGCTACCCATTCCCATACGATAACCAGTCAAATATCCACAACCGTTCTCAGATGCATCCATTCCCAATACCGATATTGTCCTATCCAGAATGTCTTGTCCGTTCCTACAATAACTCCGTCGGTTTGTTCCACCGTTAGATCCAGACTACACATGGCATGATTCCTGTAAAATTAGGGATATGTAGGCAGCTCAGAAACCAGGGTCTGACTTTATTTTTTCAAATCACCCTATTCGGTCAAAATCGGTCAACATTTGTTTTACCCAACAACTCTTTCATCCTTCCCGGGTAAAGAGTGGCAGCTGTTGATACCTAATTTTTTCCTCATATTTTTCAAATATATAGATATATATACTTTCAAAATAGTGCATATGCATCATCATTTAATTTACAAGCATACACAAGTATTTTTCATAATTTTTCATGATTTTTAAAGACTTTAAATCACTTTATTTCTGCATTTTATTATATAAATATCTAATAATTACCCAACAAATTATTTTTATGATGATTTAATCATCTAAAATTATCATTTATACCAACGTGAGGTGTTAAATATTTTCATTGCATTTATCATAGTTATATTTGTATTTTTAGAGCTAAATTGCACATTTTGCAATAATAGCTCATATACACATAGAATTACATTATTTATATAGAAAATGAATTTTTATATTTTTATAATGTTAAGTAATCATTTAAAATCATTTTCTTTCACAAGTGGTATTTTTTATTTATTAATTATTTTTATAAATTATTTATTTATAAATAGTGGGTATTTAAAATCTAGCCCTAAATCCCCTATTTTCGGATTTAACCCAACACCCTTACACCAGCCCAATACCCTTGGCCCCAAAACCATTAGCCCAGTCCCCATACCCATTTTAATACCCGACCCAGGACCCTTTAGATCATGACCGTTGATCTCTAAGATCAACGGTCCACGTTACACCCGCCTCTTTAACTATACCAAACCCCTAGCCCTAATCATTCTATACCCCCCGTTGCCTTAGAACTTTCTCGTCTTTGATTTCAGGAACCCTAGCTGCCATTCTATCAAACCCTCCTAAATCTGACCCCAAAACGAAATCTACCATGGATTCCCTTACCTTATTTGCCCCTCCTCACCACTGGCCACTCGTCTATGATCTTATTTAGTTGCTTGCGTAACATGGCAAGCAAATCTTGCCAAAATCGAACCAAATCAATTCACACAATCTTATTTCTGTGGTTATTCCGTCTATGTTCATCATTGGTTCTTTGTGAGTAACGAGCATGTTCATATCTTTTTGTGATTCTTTTTTACCCCAAATTA
The DNA here is from genome assembly GCA_005239505.1 of Nicotiana paniculata. Lineage (NCBI taxonomy): Eukaryota > Viridiplantae > Streptophyta > Magnoliopsida > Solanales > Solanaceae > Nicotiana > Nicotiana paniculata. The sequence goes on from ML304524.1 coordinate 163,267, forward strand.
AGGTTTTCAAACCCCTTTCAATCGGACCTAAATAGGTCTGATTTTCTGATTTTTTTTTAACGCTATTCTGTTTCTATTCATCCCATCTCGTGTGATTTTTTTACCTTATTTTGTATTTTTCACTGGTTTCATGCTTTCCCTAAAACTAGGGTTTGAATCTTTTTTCATTTTCTTATTGATTCTAGTGAACCTTTCCTTTATGTGTTTGATTACTTCCCTTCTTTATGTTTTCCCTGACTTTTACTTTAATACTTGCCCAAATATTCTGAATAATTTTGTGTTTCCCTAATATTTGGTTGCCTTATCATTATAAACAATTTTACATTCCTTGTATTATGTGTTTCTGCCTTAAAAATTCCGAATAATTTTTGGGTGCTTCCTTAATTTGTTGAATCCCTTGATTTGTGCCCTAATTACCTATAATTGATTCTGGAATATTTTCTTGCATATGACTTACTGGTTTCCATGTTTATGCATTGATTTCTATCACTATATATACTCTTCCCCCCATTCCCTTTATAGGACCCTTCGACTATTCTTTCGGAACTCACTATAGCTTACTAAACCTAAACTTATTCTATTTTTTCAATCTACATTCTAACTTTGGCCGGCTGGAAGCCAAGGCCATTCAGTTCTGAAATTTTGCCATATATTGTGGACTTCCATTATTTTGTGTATTTTTTTTTGCTAACTGGTGAGTCACTTAACTTCTGCACTTTCATTCTTACATATCCCTGATTTGTACATGTTAATATTACTGAATCCATGATCCAATATGCATATGAGAGATGTTTAGGCATTATCTTACCAGTTTTGTATGTCTTAGTCCCTCTAACACTTGTTTGCTCCTAATGTTACTTGTTCTGAAGTTATTTAAACCTCTTTAAAGTCTATCCAGTTAGTGTATCACCCTTGAATGCCTTTGAACATGTTTATTCCCTTACCCTAAACCCCTTGTAGTGAATGTCTTACAACTATTATTCTTACTGCTTTGAAAATAAAACTTTGATGTAAACTGGGTTACCATTGTTTCAATATTACCTGCTACTTGACATTATTTTTCTGAGTATGTGTCTTAACTTATGACTGTAAGTTCACCCTTTTTTTCAAATACAATGCCCTCCCGTTTTCAATGATGTTTTTCTGGTTTTTCTTGATAATAACATTAGAATATGTACTTAACCTAATTCAAGCATGCTTTAATTCACTCTGTACCTATGACTTTGCCAAACTCGCAAACATGTTCTTTGCCTACTTTTTAGCATGTGACCGTTACTGTGCTAAGTGTGAAACCTATTCTCTTTCAAGTTCTATGATGTCTTTAAGTGCCTGCTTGTTGACCCAATTTGATCATGTCTGAACCCCCGAACTCTTGTTTATCAGTTTTGGTCCTTTCTTTCCCTGTCACTTAAACTCTTTTGAGTCCCACTCTTAGCCAATGCTGCCTAAGTTATGTACTTTGGCCTCCCTAGTGTGAGCACTACTGAGAGTTCATTTGAGAACCTCGTGAACTCTGACACACTAGGATTGGGTCCACTGGTCCCTCCTCTGAACTATCTCTGTTAACCACCCTAGTATGGGCACTACCTTGGGTTCTTGAAGTCCTTGGGAACTGTGACACACTAGGGCCTTCGTTCTATATGCTCCACTTTATCCCTTACTCCCTGGGTGAATCACTCAACCCTTGGTTGCTCTATATCTATGAGTAAGTAACTTTGGGTATGTTGTGAACGAAGGCCTGGACTGGCCTGGTGTATCCTTGAGCCTGCTGTAGGCTCCCTATAGGTATTCTCCTCTGTAATATTTTATATTCATTATGGGTCTGTAATAATTATTTTAATAACATTTTGGGGTATTAGTGAAATTGGGAAAGGGATTTTTATCTTATACTTGCAACGAATTGGGTAGAAATCATGCCTATAGATTCCATAATGTGCTATTGTATGTCAACGTGTGTTAGAAATCATGCCTATAAGTATCTTATTATGTTCAGCAATTATATGTTAGCCATCCTTCCCTTAGGTTTAATACTTGGTTCAATTATGTTATGTTTGTTAGAAACCATGCCTATAGGAAATTGTGTGATTCAATGTGCGTACAAGATTCTGCTTACATGCTTCCCTATTCACAAATTATATAAATCATGTTTTTAGGAACTAAAATTGGATTAATTGTAGAAAGCATGCCTATAGGTCTGAATCCGTTTAATTATCATCTTGCCCGAGTTTTCAGACACTGCATTATTGTCATCACTAGAAAACCTGCCTATAGGATCAAATAAGTGATTTTGAATATGCTTCTGTGATTACCACTGTTTATTATCGCGTAAAACACCTAGACATCATTCCTATAGGTTTAATCCCTTTATGCTTAAAATCAGTAAGCAAACCATGTAGGTTTTGGAAAGTGTATTAAGGAAATGACTTTTGTGTATAACTATCTGCCCATTAACTCAGTATCACATAGAGATACTGCCTATAGGATTCCTCAACCTTAATTAATTAAAATATGTCAATGTTAATCAGTTTGGCGTGCATTTGTTGTCTAAATGCGGAGGTTAACTTGAGCCCTTACTTGTTTATATGTGAAAGTCCTAATTTTTTTTGTATGTTGCTTAATATTTCCCTTTTGAGCAACCTAAGTTAAAGTCTAGGACCACCCTAAAATAGAGGTCCAAATACCTCTTGGACCATAGGCATGGGATGTGTAGTGCACGCATAGAGTACGATTTAGAATTGACTAGTGCGCTTTAGGTAAACAACTCAAAGATAGTAATCGCGTAGAAGGAGATGATAGTCTGTACATGCTGAATAATATGAGTAAGACCCCATATTTAGGGAGTAAGGAAATATTATTTATGTTGCACGGGATGATCCTTTAGGTTAAAAAACTTAGGACCCCCCACCTCTGTTTAAATTCAATCATTTATTTTCCCAAATTGCTTTCCATCTCTTAGACTAATTCATATAATTTGAGTTCAGCCGGGACCCACCATTGTGGACCTCGAGGAGTGCCTAACATATTCTCTTCAAGGTAATTTGAGCCCCTACCTGATCTTTGGTGACGCAATTGGTTAATCCAGAGTTATCTGCAAATAGGTGCCTAACACACCTTAATCCGTTAGGTGGAAACTCTCTTTTTTAATACCCTTCCTTAAAAGAGTTGTCACGTGTCGAAACCCGATTTCGCGAGAAAAAGGGGCGCGACAAGTAACACCACATCTCGAGGGAGTTACGAAGTATTATTTATGTTGCACAGGGTGATCCTTTAGGCTAAAAAACTTAGGATCCCCCCCTCCTCCTTTATTTGAATCAAGTGTTTGTATTTATTCAAAGTCTTTTGATAATAAAATTTCCCAAACTTCTTGCTCTCTTTGTCTTTGTTTATCTGACTAATTCATATAATTCGAGTTCGGTCAGGACCCACAATTGTGGACCTTGAAAAGTGCCTAACACCTTCTCTTCGAGGTAATTTCGATCCCTTACCCGATCTTTGGTGACGCAAACTAGTTAACGCGAGTCATAGGAAAATAGGTGCCCTAACTCACCTTAAAACCTTTAGGTGGTGACTCTCCTCTTTTAGTGCTTCCTTAAAAGAGTTGTCACACGTCGAAACCCGATTTCGCGAGAAAAAGGGGAGCGACGCACGACATCACCCTTCGTGTTTTTACTCTCAACTTTAACATGAAATGATGACATAAGTAGAATTAAATGTCACAACATCACCCTTCGTGTTTTTACTCTCGAGTTGCCTATGTAAAAATGAATAATTGATATAGATGGCAGGGAATCACCCTTTGTGCTTTATCTCTCTTCCTCACAATGTATTAATCAATAAATGGAGTAATAAAATGGCAAGGCATCACCCTTCGTACTTTAACACTCTCCCTTACCATGTAGTAATGAATATAAAAGTTCGGGAGATAAATAATGCAACGGATTTACTTTACGTCAATAATGATTCCAAGATACCAAAACTCAACTTCCTAAATATTCAAACATCACAATAAATCCTTAAATACGGAAGGAATGATCAAATAATTAATAATTTTATCTAAGCATGGATGTCATAATTTAAGAGCTAATAAATCACAAAAAAACAAGTTCTACCACATGCTTTAACCCAACAACAACACATAAGTACTCGTCAACTCACATATACGTTGTACCCCACATTAAACACGTAGCAAACAGGCAAAACAAGTCCTAATTCCTCAAGTCAAGGTTAATCACGACACTTACCTCGCTCCGCAAGCAATTCAAAGTTCAACTACGGCCTTGCCTTTCGATCAAGCCTCCAAACAAACCAAATCTAGCAAATTATCAACCAAACGATTCAAAATAAGCCTTAGAAACTACCGACAAACGAAGGAGATTCAATTTAAAGTCAACAAAAGTCAACCCCCGGGCCCGCTTGGTCAAAATTTGAGGTTCGAAACCGATCACCCATTCACCCCCGAGCCCCTTTATGTACTTCAATTCAAAATCTGACTTCAATTCAAGGTCTAAATTTTAATTTTATAAAAATTCCTAATTTTACCCAAATCCCTAATTTATACCAAGGAAATCCTAGATTTAAGGTTGAAAATCTTATGGAATATAATGGGTAATTAAAAGGAAGTAGATTGTAACGACCCGACCGGTCGTTTTGTGTTTTCGGACCTCGTTCCCCTAAATGAAACTTCCCATAGCGGCTTATTGTGATTTATGACTTGCAGGGACGGGTGGTTCGGGATTTGGAAGTGTTTACAGTGATATAGGAACACTTGGTTCCTTAAGGTTGGCCTTTAAGGCCAAGTTTGACTTGGGTCAATATTTTGAGTAAACGACCTCAGAATCGAGTTTCGACGGTTCGATAGCTTCATATGATGATTTCGGACTTGGGCGTATGTTCGGAATGGGTTTTGAATGACCCAGGACCGTTTTGGCGCCCAATAGAGAAATAAGAGTTTCTTTAAGTTCATATTGTGGTTTGGGATGTGTTTTTGTGTTATCGAGGTCCAAACAGAATTCCAAGACCGAGAATAGTTCCGTTGTGTCATTCATGACTTGCTCGCATAATTTGGGGTCATTCCGAGTAGTATAGGTCAGTTCAGCGCATTGTTAGCGAATTCAAGAAACTTAAAGTTCCTAAGTTTGATTCTAGGGGTTTTGAGGTGTGATTTTGAGTTTTAACGTTGTTTTGGGTGTTCCGAAGGCTCGAGCGAGTGCGTATTATAATTTGGGACTTGTTGGTATATTTGGACGGGGGCTCAGGTGGGCCCAGGTGCCTTTCGGGCACCAAACGAGGCCAAAAACCAGCTGAAACAGTTGCTGGTGCACCTGATCTGGTGTGATCGCAGGTGTGAGACCGCTCTGCGGTCCTTGCCTCGCAGGTGCGGCTTCAGGTGAGGCTGCCCATTTCTCGCAGGTGCGGATAATATCCGCAGGAGCGGAGCCGCAGGTGCGAGCCCAGGCCCCTTGCGCCTCTTCCGCAGGTGCGAGTCTTTTCTCGCAGGCGCGAGACCGAAGGTGCAGTCCTTGAGCCGCAGGTGCGGAACCACAGTAGGCAATGAGTTCTTTAAAACACGGTATTATTTCATTTCACCCCATTTCTTCCACCATTAGAGACCTTGAAAGCTTGGGAAAGAGCTCCATGACCTAGCTACTAAAAAGGTAAGTGAATTCTACCCTAAATTTAGTTAATGCAAAAATTCCTAGTTGAATTAACTACCTAATTAGTGAAAAATCAAGGATTTGAGTAGTAACCTAGGGCTTTATGAAAATTTAGATAATTACTCGTTAATTATCCATGAAATTATACAAAAATCACATATTAATGATCCTTAGGTTATGAGTAATTGATTCTTTCAAAAATTTCCGGAATCCGAGCATGCGGGCCTGGGGGTATATTTTAGGATTTTTCAAAGTAAGGTGAAATAACTAAGTAAATAGGAGAATTCCATACTTTTGAGTATAAACTGATATATTTGTATAACATTTGGCTAGTTTCGAGTCCGTGGTTGTCGAGTTTGGAGTTTCGGGCGCGTTCTTGACCCGGAGAGTAGGTTCGACACGAGCTGACTCTCCTTTCTAACCTTGTAAGAGGGAATTTTCCCCCTAGGTGATTTAAATGGCTATGTGCTAATGTTTGTGGGGGTTACGTACGCACAAAGTGACGAGATTTCGTACGTAGACTATTATTGTTATGTCCGGGTAGTTAGGCCTACACCATGCCTTGTGTTTTTCCTTGAAATGAACTATATGCTTAATGAATTAATGTTACATGCGGCTTGTTTCCCTGAGATCATGGAATTTGAGAAACTTTTAAGGAATTGTTCACTGAAAAGTAATTTATAAAGAATAAATGTGTGGATTTTGTGTGCATGTGACCGCTTCGCAATTTACATTCCGCTAGCGGAGTATTACTTCCCCCGCTCTCATAGGAGCGGGCCGTACGCCACAGAGAGATTGAAAGATATATTATGGTTCAGGCCGTTCGACCCTCGGCAGTGCACATATATGATTATTATGATGGCTCAGGCCGGTTGTCCTTATCATGTATGCGTATTCTAAATTTAAAATGATTTTCATGGATATTGAGTGGGCAGTTATTTTAAAAAAGGAAAATGAAATAATAATTGTTTATTTACTTTCAGTATTTATTTGAATTACAGTTATCTTTAATGTTTACTGTTTTCATCATCCTCGTATGCCTATTACTGATATTATATCATGTTTAATTATTTTGTTGGACCTTAGTGAGTGTCAAGTCGACCTCTCGCCACTACTTCCTCGAGGTTAGGCGGGATACTCACTGGTACATATTTGCTTATGTACTCATGTTACGCTTTTGTACTTAATTGTACAGGTTTTGAGGCTGGTGCATCTGGTTATCAGACTTTTAGACCCCATGTTTTCGTACATGGAAGTACGTCATAAGTAAATTGAGATAAGCTCGGAAACGAGATGTTACATTCCGTATTTTCGTATGTTAAAGTTTCGTTGTAAGGTAATCGAAGTAAGTTTGGGAAAGAGATTAGTTGGAGATTATAAGGATTATGCGATTTTAAACAAATGATGAGTAAGTTTGTGAAGGTGAGAGGGGAAACAAGTCAAAGAAAATGAAGTTTTCGTCGAAGTTTGGCATATTTGGATAAAATACGGACTGAGCTAAAATACCCGATAATTATGGACTAATATCATGCATGGTACCATATGACCACGGTAGTATAATATATAGAGTATATTAAATACATAAAATTTTAAGTAATTTGAGATAATTTTTAATTATGCGGGTAATTGATTAATTACCGGGTAACGGGACATTACCTAATTACCTAATAAATTGATAAAGATTAAATATCCCACCCCCATCCCCACGTGGAATCTATTCACATTATCAAGAGATGACTAAGAGTCATTCCTTGCCTCGGTGTCACAAGGTAACACTTTCTTTCATTTCCAAGACTTTGAATATCAAAGTCTTTCAATTCAAAAGGGAAAGAATGTTAGTAATCCATATGAGCTCCTTCAACCTTTCCATTCAAAAAGTCATATTAAAGATCAGATTTATTAAAGAAACATGAGCTCCATTTCAAAGTGATCTTTATTTCAACATGAGCTTCATTTCAAAGTGAAATTTCAACGTGAGATTCATTTCAAAGTAAGCCTCATTTCAACGTAGGCTTCATTTCAACGTGAGCTTCATATTCAATTACGTGAGCTTTCAAAAATTCAGTAACATGAGCTTTCACGGATCTTCAAGAATTCAAAAACATGAGATTTTATATATACTACGTAATAGTAATGGGATTTTGGGATTCTAAGGGAGTACGGTGCAATCCTTCTCAAGAATATCATACGGATTTTTTCCCCTACTTCGATCCGCCGTTACGTGTTCGTCACAGAAGGCATGTGTTAGAGGAATTTTCAAGATAATCGGTCCAGGTATGTTAAGGATATACCTTATTTCTTTTGGCATGGTCCAAATTATACTGAAGAAACGAGCAAATACATAATTTCTATAAATTACTCTATTCATAGAAATAGTAGGGGTGTCTATATTCTTGATTCCCCATGAGAATTATTATTATCTTCTGTTCATGGGTCCCGAAAATACGTATGTTGGTAACGTTTATTTCATGATATTAATCATAGGCATAATGGCCTTATGACGTACCGAGAAATTTTATTGACATATTTCATATGCATTTCATGCATTTACATATTCACATTGACCCAGGACCAGATGGAGTTATATATGCGTATATATGTAAATATATGTATATGGGAGAAAAGGTTACGGCGTTATATACGCACCACCACCTGATCAGCTGGTATACGATGATGATTTTGTCCACAGTGGCCGATATGATATGATGGGATGTCCTCAGAGGCTGATGATGTTATGAAACATGTCCCTATGCACGACATGACATTCATACGCATATACATGATGCTAAAAGAAATTTATGACTTACAAAGTTATTCAGGATTACAGGTTGAGTCATGCACTCTATATTTCTTCCATGTCTCTTATGTACTTATTTATGTGCCTTACATACTCGGTACATTATTCGTACTAACGTCCCTCTTGCCTGGGGACGCTGCGTTTCATGCCTGCAGGTCCCGATAGACAGGTCGAGATCCCTCCAAGTAGGCTATCAGCTCAGCGGAAGATTTTGGTGCGCTCCATTTGCTTCGGAGTCGCTTGTTTGGTTAGTATGATTTAGACATGTATTGTTTGGTGTGGCGGGACTTTGCCCCGACCTTTACGACATTTATGTACTCTTAGAGGCTTGTAAACATATGTCGTGTACGTAAAAGATTGTACGGCTTTGTCGGCCTATGTTTTGAGTTTATAAATGATTATGTTGACCTATTAGGCTCGTAGGTCACTTGTATATGATGATGTAATAAGATAGATATGTCACGTTGGTGCTCGGTTGAGTAAGGTTCCGGGTGCCCGTCGCGGCCCATCGGTTTGGGTCATGACAAAAGTGGTATCAGAGCAGTTATGTACTAGGGAGTCTACAAGCCGTGTCTAGTAGAGTCTTGTTTATAGGTGTGTCGTGCACCAAACTTATAAGCATGTGGCTACAGGGTATTTAGGATTGTCACTCTTTCTTCTTACTCTAGATCGTGTGGTAGAGCCCACTTATAAGAATTCAAATTTCGAAATTTTATTCTATTCATAATAAGACGATACCTATATACGGAAAGAAGGTTGGAAAGAGAGATAGTCGAGAAAAAGCTTAGTTAGAGGAATTGAACTTTTGTATGATGCCTACGATAAGTAAATGTGAGGTTTTTTGCAGATCATGGGTGTATTGAAAGGTGTAAGCTTCCTGATAAGAAGCCTTAAGGCAAGAACGCCTATCCAGTCTTATGGTGAAGGACAATGAGAGATTAAGAAGGTAAGTACACGTTTCAGTAAGTAAAAGGACCAAGGTGAAAAAGGGTATGAGGTACCCAGTTAATGCAGGTTAACAGTGTTTAAAATGGAGGCAGAGAAACATAAACTTTTTGAGTTATATTCAATAGTAACAGAGGTATATATATAACTGGTCGCACCCATTCCAGATATTCCCTATGGGGGTTAACAGAAGTAGTATAGAAGATATGATGGATGAATTGTTTGCGTCAGTTACATTTCAGAAGGATATTGCAAATGTACTAATAGATCTCCTTATGAGACACCAGATAATATACGCTAAAATAGTACAACTAAATAGGAGTACTACAAAGATAGGAACTGAAAACCTTGAAGGGATAAATATTACCTTAGTATGGCTCCCATCCCTAGTAGAGGGAGAATGTTAGGCAATCTAAAGAGCCAGTAGATGGAGCAAAGGAAGGTAAAGAGCGAAAAAATGTGTTGTTAAAGTTGTCAAAAGAAAAGGATAGGCAGAAATATTAGCAGGAAAATAAGAATAGAGAGATAAGGGAGCATTATGAGTAAGATGTGATACATGTATGACAAACAGTAGGTCAAAAAATGACAGTATTATATAATCTATAGTCAAGTGAAGAAAGAAACGAGAGGTGACAGGCCTTGAGACAGCAAAAGAATATAGGCCATAAAGTCATATCCTCATTTCGAGAAATAAGTTTGCAACTCTGATGCGATTACCAAAAGGAAAAGTTAGACCCCTAGGGTAATAGAAACCAGTATGGATTGATGAACAAAATAAACTAAACATGAATTAGGGACTGAGTGATTGGATAATAGTCGGCATCATGAGAATTTCAGATTTCGTTCTAGTAATAGTAGAATGGAGAACAGAATAAGATTCATGAGAAATCCAGAGAATGGTCATTCAGGAAGACACTTCCCTAAAGCATGCAATATGGGCCAAGTTAAGCTTAAGGAACTGTATGTACCAGTTACATAAAGTGTCAACCTCGCGAGTACGGAATTTTGTTATCCTTGCTACAAAAGGATTACCACAAGACGAGTAAGGGTCATTGATGATGTGAAAAGATGCCATATATGAAGAGATAAAACATTTATACGTAAATCATCGTAGTACTAAATCTGATTAAACCCCCCCCCCCCCACCAAAGGGGGAATATGGAGTGTGTGGTCTTAAGTCAGAATTATGTGGTTATAGTAATTATGGAATGGTAAAGGAAGAACGTGGAAAAAAGATGAGGAAGGAATGAGATTTCACTTATCTAAATCCTACAGATATGCTACGATTCCAGAACATTATGCTAGCATGACGTCAAGGAAATGAAGTCAAGGTTTATGCCCAGGATGTTAGTGAAAGTAAGGAGCCAGTGCAAGATGTAAGTTAAGACAAAGGAAATAACCCAAGAAATATTACGCGGATTAATGATATGAGAATGAGCCAACGAGTAGTTAATAGTTGATTCAGGAGGAACCTAGTTATGGCCAGACAAGAGGTTGCAGACAAATCAACAGATCGTGCAAGATAAACATGGGGAACCCCAACCTGGGGAATTATTCCTTGCAGTTATGACATCGTGACCCTTGAGAAATATTCAGATAGGAGTTGGGATAGTTAAAGGTACCATATAAGTATTACAAAAATAAAAGAGAGTGCCACTTGGAAGACAGTAAAAAATATCAATTCAGAAGCGGCCCTACATGCATAAGGGCATGGAGGTAAGTAACTACGAATGATTATAGGTAAGGAAGGACATCTAAAGGGTCTGTAATAAGCTCACATATTTACAAGAGTCAAGGGTTCTCCCTAAGTACTACAACGAAATACTAGCAAAGGAAATAAGGAAGAAGGATTAAACCTAAGCCCAACGACCTAAAGAGGAAATTCTCGTGTAACAACAGTGACACAACAATATTGTAAGCACTCCAAAGTAAGTGGCACCTACCGTGGCTAATGAACGGGAAGTAAAAAAATTAAAAGTAATATTCGAGATCATATGAGTTGCATGGAAACTCTGGTATACGTAGGAACTAAGGTAAGCTAAGTATGCACGCAACAAGGGGCAGAAAGACCAGGAAAAATAATAGATTACGTTAAAGAAAGCTAAGAAGGAACGAAAGGAATTATTCGATCAATGATCCCGAGCTGGTGACATTATGAACGCACTTAAGAGTTTGAAGTTTTATACTTGGTACATATATAGCCATAGAAGATTCTGGTATAATTAAAAGAAAGAATTGAGCCCAGGTCATAGACGAAGGATTGAATTGTTAAAGGACTTTATCATGAATATCCCTCAGTGCCTATGAAAGGCTAAAGTAATAACTAATACTAGGAGCCGCAGATCGGAAGATAGCTTAAGCCTACATAAAGGCTGATCAGAAAGAAGAGGAAACTAAAGAGTTACATTGACTAAGTAAAACAGGAGTGGACCAAGAGAATATAGACCTAGGGATCACCCTTACATAGCATATGTATAAGAGAAATAGTACGGTAGCCATATTTTATAACGGCTCTACGAAGAAGACAACTGAAGAGTACCAGCCTCATAAGAAGTCAGTATGAAGCTTCCACCGGATTATGTATACACCAGAGGTACAAATATGATAATAAATCTTCAAGTTATGGATGTGAATTATAACTATGTGGAAGGAAGGTCATGAAATATATACAATATGTGGTACAAGATTGTAAGGTAAATAAGGTAAAAGTGAGCAACGTACGAGATATTCAAATGTAGAAGGTTGTAAATAGTCCCTACTTCGGAGAGAAGACTAGAAGCGCGGGAATTCAATATCCAGGAATGATTTCCAACCTATAGTTTCTAAGTATCGAGAGTACTAGCTAAGAGAGTAAAGAGGAATTAGAGATGATGTGATGTCTCGCTTGACGTTCCAGAATAACACAAGGAAATCTATGGTTCAAGAAAGTTAAAAGGAGATGGCAAGTAGTATAAAAATATATTTGTAGCTCGACAAGCTAAAGTGTGGTTGAGAGACAAGGTTTTTGGAAGACAGGAGTAAGGATTAAAAAAAACAAGTGAGAAGGTGACGAAAGTGGATAAGCCATTGGGATTAAGCCCTTGAATATAAGAGAGCTGATGGGTTTTATAAGTTATACAAAGCTCAATATAGCCTAAATGAACTCGAATGAGTCTAAGAATAAATGCATTTAGAAGAGATGGGATGCTACTCTAACAGTAGAATGAAGTCATAATTGTGATAGATAAAGGATAATGTACGGGCCTTCGATTGAGTAATGACATGAAGAGGATTTCATGAATTGTAAGGATTAAAATACCCACGTAAGGTAAATCACACTGGGATGCTATGAAATACGATTATGGAAGTATAGTATCGTATCACCCCCAGGTGGGTCAAGACAATCACTTCAAATATTCCACGATGAGACGTGAGCCTAGCGGCAGTATTACATAAGAGATTAAGTTATCAGTGGTAGATTGTAGATCAATATTGAGGTGAATCAATAATGGGTGGACGAAAATAACAAAGTATGAAATGAGATCAGAATGATTCCGACTACAAGTCGTGGTGTGAGAAAGAGGCCTAAAAGGGGGAATGCCCTGACCTTTGGATTTATTCAAAGAACAGTTGCCTAAATGGCAAGAAGAGTATAAAGTATTTGTAAGAGCTATGGACTATGAGAATGAAAAGTGCATCAGTCAAAATTCGAGGACGAACGTTCCAAAGGGGGGGATGATGTTACACCCCATATTTTCGTACATGGAAGTACGCCATAAGTAAATTGAGATAAGCTCGAAAACGAGATGTTACATTCCGTATTTTTGTATGTTAAAGTATCGTCGTAAGGTAATCGATGTAAGTTTGGAAAAGAGATTAGTTGGAGATTATAAGGATTATGTTATTTTAAAAAAATGATGAGTAAATTCGTGAAGGTGAGAGGGGAAACAAGTCAAAGAAAATGAAGTTTTCATCGAAGTTTAGCATATTGGGATAAAATACGGCCTGAGCTAAAATACTCGATAATTATGGACTAATATCATGCAAGGTACCATATGACCACGGTAGTATAATGTATAGAGTATATTAAATAAATAAAGCTTTAAGTAATTTGAGATAATTTTTAATTATGCGGGTAATTGGTTAATTACCGGATAACGGAACATTACCTAATTACCTAATAAATTGATAAAGATTAAATATCCCACCCCCATCCCCACGTGGAAGCTATTCACATTATCAAGAGATGACTAAGAGTCATTCCTTGACTTGGTGTCACAAGGTAACACTTCCTTTCATTTCCAAGACTTTGAATATCAAAGTCTTTCAATTCAAAAGGGAAAGAATGTTAGTAATCCATATGAGCTCCTTCAACCTTTCCATTCAAAAAGTCATATTAAAGATCAGATTTATTAAAGAAACATGAGCTCCATTTCAAAGTGAGCTTTATTTCAACATGAGCTTCATTTCAAAGTGAAATATCAACGTGAGCTTCATTTCAAAGTAAGCTTCGTTTCAATGTAGGCTTCATTTCAACGTGAGCTTTCAAAAATTCAGTAACATGAGCTTTCACGGATCTTCAAGAATTCAAAAACGTGAGATTTTATACAAAGTTATACTACGTAATAGTAACGGGATTTTGGGATTCTAGGGGAGTCCTTCTCAAGAATATCATACGAATTTTTTCCCCTACTTCGATCCGCCGTTACGTGTTCGTCACAGAAGGCGTGTGTTAGAGGAATTTTCAAGAAAATCGGTCCAGGTTTGTTAAGGCTATCCCTTCTTTCTGTTGTCATGGTCCAAATTATACTAAAGAAACGAGCAAATACACAATTTCTATAAATTACTCTATTCATAGAAATCGTAGGGGTGTCTATATTCTTGATTCCCCATGAGAATTATTATTATCTTCTGTTCATGGATCCCGAAAATACGTATGTTGGTAAAGTTTATTTCATGATACTAATCAGAGGCATAATGGCCTTATGACGTACCGAGAGATTTTATTGACATATTTCATATGCATTTACATATGCACATTGACCCATGACCATATAGCATTATATACGCGTATATATGTAAATATATGTATATGGGATATGGGAAAAGTTTACGGCGTTATATACGCACCAACACTTGATCAGCTGGTATACGATGATAATTTTGCCCACAGTGGTCGATATGATATGATGGGATGCCCTCAGAGGCTGATGATGTTATGAAACATGTACCTATGCACGAAATGACATTCATACGCATATGCATGACACTAAAAGTAATTTATGACTTACAAAGTTATTCACGCTTACAGGTTGAGTCATGTACTCTATATTTATTCCATGTCTCTTATGTACTTATTTATGTGCCTTACATACTCGGTACATTATTCGTACTGACGTCCCTTTTGCCTGGTTATGCTACGTTTCATGCCTGCAGGTCCTGATAGACAGGTCGAGAGCCCTCCAAGTAGGCTATCAGCTCAGCGGAAGATGTTGGTGCGCTCCATTTGCTTCGGAGTCGCTTGTTTGGTTAGTATGTTTTAGACATGTATTGTTTGGTATGGAGGGACTTTGCCCCGACCTTTACGACATTTATGTACTCTTAGAGGCTTTGATGCGTGGATAGAATTCATGGTTTAACACGTTATATGCCTTACATTTTATGTGCGTTAATGATAGAAATACACTTTTTATGTGCATAATGGAGTCTATTTCATGTGTAGGTGAATTGGAGATGGAAGCCGAGCTAAATGGATGCAAAAACGTCGAAAATATGCTCAAGAGACGAAGAGGAGTGCACCGGGATATAGACGGGCGTTTGAGCCTTAAGGCCAGGCCTAGCCTGGCGTTATCCAGGCGCCAGAGCCCAAACGTCAGGCCTAGCCAGGCGTTATCCAGGCGCTAGAGCCCAATCTCCAAGCCTGGCTAGGCGTTATCCAAGCGTTTGGCCTGTAACGCCTGGCCCCTGATCCGGTCAAATCCGAGTTTTGAAGAGTTTTAGGTGTTTCCCGGTTGGAATAGAAGTCTCCTACACGTTTAGGGTGTATCCCAAACATATAAATAGACCCAAAAACACAACTTGAAGGGGGAGAAGCCATTAAAGTGAAGAAAATCCTGTGGATTACTACTCAGCAAAGCAGAAACACTGATTTTTATCTCCTTATTTCATTACTCTGTAATTCAATTATGCGAGTTATTTTAGAATTGATTCTTATGAATACGAGTAGCTAATTTTCTTAATCTAGGATTTTGGTGGAACTCGTTGGGTGATAAACTTATGGTGATATTAATATAGTTTGGTTGATTGTTCATCTCTATTTGTTCAACTATGTTCTTGCTGTAGTTGATTGAATGGCCATCAATTAGCAGTGCCTATTTAGTATGTATCTACTTGAGAGAGAGCGCATATTTAGGTAATTGTTTGAACAACACCACTCCCGGAGTATAGACGAAAGTCATAACCGAGGGTTTAGAAGTTGGATTA